>JAMQGT020001223.1:0-36916 GCA_024447675.2 Pterophyllum scalare | reverse complement strand
GTGCTGAAAGCAGCCGAACATGAAGATAAATCTTTGAGATGGTTTTGAATAATTTTTCCTCTAATGTCTAAAATTTTATTTGTAAAGAAATCCATGAAGTCATTACTAGTTAAAGTGAAAGGAATACTGGGCTCTACAGAGCTCTGACTCTTTGTCAGCCTGGCTACAGTGCTGAAAAGAAACCTGGGGTTGTTCTTATTTTCTTCAATTAATGATGAATAGTAATATTTCCTAGCTTTACGGAGGGCTTTTTTATAGAGCAGCAAACTCTTTTTCCAGGCTAAATGAGCATCTTCTACTTTAGTGAGACGCCATTCCCTCTCCAGCTTACGGGTTATCTGCTTTAAGCTACGCGTTTGTGAATTATACCACGGAGTCAGGCACTTCTGATTTGAGGCTTTCCTTTTCAGAGGAGCCACAGTATCCAAAGTCGTACGCAGTGAGGATGTAAAACTATTGATGAGATAATCTACCTCACTGGGAGCAGAGTTTAGGTAGCTGCTCTGCACTGTGTTGGCACATGGCACTGAAGAGCATAATAATGAAGGAATTAGATCCTTAAACTTAGTTACAGCACTTTCACAAAGACTCCTACTGTAATAAAACCTATTGCCCACTGCTGTGTAATCCATTAAAGTAAATGTAAATGTTACTAAGAAATGATCAGACAGGAGGGGGCTTTCAGGGAATACTGTTAGGTCTTCAGTTTCTATGCCATATGTCAGGACAAGATCCTGTAACCAGGTTTCTGTAAGGCACAATAAATCAATATGTTGATCAATTATTAAATCATTTACTAACAGGGACTTGGAAGAGAGAGACCTAATGTTTAATAATCCACATTTAATTGTTTTATTCTTTTGTGCAGTTGATGAAACTATATTATTTATTGTTTTTGAATTTTTATGTTTAAATAGTTTTCTGCTGATTTTAAGTTTGTTTTTTGGTGGTCTGGGAGCAGGCACCGTCTCTATGGGGATGGGGTTTTGGGGGATGGCAGGAGGAGAGAAGCTGCAGAGAGGCGTGTAAGACTGCATAATTAAACTGAGCTTTTAAAACAGAAACTATGGAAGACCAGACAAGCCACAAAGATTTTGGCATTCAGCTGCATTTCTGTCTTGTTCATCACACCAGGTGACTTACCTTCTCCGACTGAGGGACAGAGGTCATCATCTCTGTTTCTCTCTGAAATATTTTTCCACCAAGGAGTTAAACCTTAGAGTGAATGCTCATTTAAAGATGGGATAAAAGGGGAAAACGACCTCAACAAGGCTGCTACATTCTCATTTTAGTAACATGAGAAGGCAAGCCTGACTGTGCTTGGCATTACACATAAAGTTGAGATGATAAAATAAAGAAATGTCTTCATAAAGAAGACAATAAATAAAATAGAAATATGAATGGGAGTGTGAAATGTATTTTAAGAAACAGCAAACAGCACGTCAAACAGAGTTTTACCTTCAGCTTTACAGAGATGGAGATCTTTGAGATATTTTAGAATCATTTTCCAGCTTAGAAAACCAAATGCTGTTTATGCATATTTTGTTTTGATCCTGGGGGCTGCAAGCAGCTCTCCAGACCACCTGAGAGCTCCTGAAAAGGATCTAATCAAACATTTTTGTGAGACACAGTAAACCAGTGAGCACACTGAGAAGATGTAAATGTTTCCTGGAACAGGAAAGAATGAATCAGATTTTAAAAAATGTCCTCTACTCAGAAATGAGAGGTTTCATATCAGTGTTTGAAGCTCTCTGTGCTTCTGTCATGGTCCTGGGCCATGTACCCAGCATTTTGTGTTTATTTGTTCCCTAGTTTGTTTTGGTTTTCATCTTAGTTTCCTGTCTTGTTAGTTATGGTTCAGGTCCTTTTGTTCCAGTCTCCCCTGCATCTCTGTCCTGTGTCTGTGTGTTTCCTGTTTTACTTTGATAGTCCTTTGTTCCTGGTGCTTTGTGTTTAGTGTTTAGCTTCCCCTTGTCCTGTCTGGTTACTTACGTTCAGCTTTGCCACTCAACTGTTCCTGTTCCCTGATTATCTAGTGTGTGTATTTAAGTTCTCTGTCTGCATCTGTTGCTTGTTGTGTTGCTGTTAATGATCCTGGTTGTGTGTCTTCTTGTTCTCTGGTCCTTTAGTTTTAGTTCTGGCTTCTGTTCCAGCCCAGTTATTTGTATCTGTTGTTTTCCCTTTTTCAATAAACCTTTATTTAAGTTCTTATCACTGTTTCTGAGTGCTGCATTTGGGGTCCACCTTTTCCTGGCTGCCACAGCAACCATGAGAGCTTCCCCTACTCTGTATACACAGATGAAACGCAACATTATGACCTCTGACGGGTGGAGTGGATAACACTGATTATCTCTTCATCATGGCTCCTGTTAGTGGGTGGGATTTATTAAGGAGACAGTGAACATTTTGTCCTCAAAGCTGATGTGTTAGAAGCAGGAAGCATGTGCAGAGTAAGGATGTGAGCAAGTTTGATGAGAGCCAAACTGTGATGGCTAGACTGGGAGCATCTCCAAAACTGCAGCTCATGTGGGCTGTTCCTGGTCTGCAGTGGTCGGTATCTATCAAAAGAGGTCCAAGGAAGGAACAGTGGTGAACCAGAGACAGGGTCACAGGGGGCCACGGCTCACTGATGCACGTGGGGAGTGAAGGCTGTCCTGTGGGGTCAAACAGACGAGCTTCTGTAGCTCAAACTGCTGAAAAAGTTCCTCTTGGTTCTGATAGAGAGGTGTCAGAATACACAGGGCTTTGTAGCTGTTTCTGTTTTGGCAGCAAAAGAGGGACAAACACAGTTTGGTCATGATGTTCTGCCTGATCGATGTCCCGTTACTTTCCAAAGGAATTTACTTCAGTTTTTCCAGATCTGTACAGAGTTTACAGGACATCGTGTAGGTGCCTGTCTCAACTGTCATAGGGCTGGAGGTAAAGGCTGTTAATAATTTGAAGGTCCAGGTGATGATGCATAGAAGGAATTTTAAGAATATTAAATATGTTAAAGGTTGAATAACTAGTGGGGATCCAAACAAACAAAGCTAACTCCACCCCATTAATGAAACAATCCTAAAGCTGTGCTCCAAATACCTTTAGTTTCACCCTTCTTCATGTCATTGTTGTGATTTACTGGCTTTAATATTACTTTAATGGTTGTTTATTGCATACACATATATTTGATATCTTTGAGCAACCTGCCTTCCAGCTTTAATATCTTGGTTTGTTTATGTTTTAATTTTTCACAGTTTGAAACATTTCTGATTTTTGTCTCTCAACAGTAAATATAGCACTGAAACTGTGAGCGTGCTCCTAATGAACAGCCAGTTTAAATAAAGGTTACACTGATGGCGCCATCTTCTGGAACAAAGCAGCATTACTCTAAAGTCCAGCGCTGCCCTACTTTGACTTCAGCTGATCTCTTTAACTCAGCACAGATGTTTGGGACATAAAGTGTTTGTTTCGTCACATTGTGATGAGAGTTGCAGCTCATTATGGAAGGTTTCAGACTGTGACTCAAACACAGGTACAATATAAAGAGACCCTTTCATGCTCATGTCCAGCTCCATGTTTTTAATTCTTGGACTCTTGGAGTCACTATTCACAATAGTCCTTATTTATCTTCTGCTGGGCATTGATCCTCACTTCATCCTCTCTCTGATGATTTTATCCACTCTACCTTTAAGATTGGCTGCTTAACTTCTGATTGGTTGCTCCTCATGAGCAGAAGGTTTGAACAGCTGTGTGCCTGAGATGACCACACTGGGGATTTCCTCTTTCTGACATCATGCAGGTCCAACGGGCTGAAAACCAGGCTCAGTCTGAGTGCTTTGGGAAGTCTGAAGGTTTTTGGTCAAAGACCTCACAGCTGTATGAGCATCACATCATTAACATGTCAGAACAGCGAGCAGCCTCAGTCATGATGGTTCACTGCATCATCATAAGAATTCAGTCTAAGAGTTTTTGACACAAAACTGTCTGTAAACAAAAAGACCGTCCCTTTATTCATGCTCATCATGTTCTCTGCCCTGAGTCATGTTCCTGATTGTGTGACTGAATATTACACAAACCTTCATCTCTTGGTCAGCTTAAAGTAAAATTTGGGGCTTTTGTTTTTGAAAATCTCATCAGCTTTTTCACTTTTAGAGAAATTTTTTATTGCAAATGGTCAGTTTGTAACAGGCACTTTTATAAAACATGTAAGAATTTCTTCTGATTTCTGTAAAATGAGACGCTGATCTGCAGAGTGTCACTGACTGAGGTGTAAATTGCATTTTTCAGCTGGAGTCTTCTGATCCTTCAGAGAGTCTTTGAGCTGAGACAGAAAGGAAAAGGATTTATTACACCCTGATGTTCAGGGATGTATGTAAGGCTTCATTAAACTTTCTGGAGCTTACTGTTGATTTTAATTGGAAGTATTTTCATTGTATTTTGCAGTGATGAGATTATCTCCTACTGAGGAGGTGAAGAAGAACCTGAGTGGCTCTGTGGGAGGAAACATCACTCTACCTGATCCTCTGCTGGAGAAAGGATTTCTCTTCTATGGAGGAAAAAATATCGGTGAGGTGAATAAGGGGGAACCTGAAATATTTGTGGACATTTACATGAACAGACTTCACTGGGAGAGAAACACTGGACTCTTTACACTCACAGACCTGCAGAGGAACGACTCAGGGATTTATATCATCGACTCTAAAAAAGGAAAAGTTTTCATAACATCTTATAAACTCACAGTGTACGGTAAGCCTCATTTTTATGCTGGTACAGATATATTTATGTTCTGTGTAACATCCATACCTGAGCTCAGCATTCTGGATGTTGTTCATTAATTTGGTCACATCCTTTCTTATATTTAAGGGGTCGTGGATTTCACAGTATTTTATGATTCCAAAAACGCCTCCTGTTAATGGAACAATAAACTTTTATTTATGTATTTGTTTATTCTCCTGTTTTGCTCTGCTGTTATGTTGTGAAGCACATTGTGATATTTGTCTTGAGAGGTGCAATATAAATAAAATTGAACTAAATGTGCTTTGTAATGGTTTCTGGGAAGTAACAGAAAATCCGATTAGAGCTCAGACTGCTGCTGTGAGTTTGAAATGATTCCATTTCTTTAATACCTATGGCACGCTCTGATCTCTGCAATAGTGTTATGTCAACAGTATCAAATGCTGCACTGAGGTCCAACAGGATGAGCACAGAGATGAGCTAAGAAAGCTGGGTCAGGTGATGGCTTTTGAAGTGATGGTTTAATTTCTGCCTCCTTAACAGCCTGTGGCATGTAGGTGGTATGTTTTAAATATTAAATATTCTGCCATCTTAAATAAATGGCTCACCTGTTGCTGATTATGTTGAACTGTGAATCATGCAAAGCTACTCTGGTAGAGTCCAAGATGAAAATCTGGGTGGAGAAATGAGTAGAATAAGTCGCCTCATTAAGGATCAATAACCAACACTCCACATGTGTTGTTGACTTTTTAGGCCTGATTTAGAGTTGTGCGTCACTCCTACATACACAAAGGAAATCCCCTTTTACTTACACAAACATGAAGAGAAGGTCACTGACAAAAAGCAGAAAGATTATTTCTCATGTAAGTTGTTTTGGCTGATTTTCCCCTCCATCTATTTTCCTCTGCAGACTCTGTAGCGCCTCCTGCAGTGAAGAAAGTGACTGTGAGCTCTGAGAGCTGCTCCTTACTGTGTTCAGTGGACAAAGAGACGACACTGCTGTGGTTTAAAGACGAGGAGATCCTGAACCAGAGCAGCTCTGCGCTCTCTCTGCCTCTCACTGTGCAGCAGCAGGACTTCAGCTCCTCTTACAGATGTGTGGCTGCAAACCCTGCAGAGAATAAAACTCTGACTGTCAACGTGAATACAACCTGTGCAGAAAACGACACAAACAGCTCTGATTACCCTGAACGAAGAAGCTGTAAGATTATTTCTGACACTGATTTTATAAACATAAAGAACTTTTGACTGGAGCATGTTGTTCACTGTCTTTTATTGACATCTGACAGATAGCATCCTGTTTGTAATCTTCACTCTGACTGCTGCACTTGCTATAGTCATCATCATCATCATCATCATCGTCTTCATCAAGAGGAAGCATCCTGTCCAAAACAAGTGGAAACTCTTACGAGCTCGAGGCAGGTGTTTTATGTTTTGCATTTGCACCATATTTTTTAAAAATTAGAAACATCCTGTCTCAGACTGATGCTGAAAAGCGAATTCATTCATCTATTACTTCTGGCTGGACTATTGTAATTCATTATTATCAGGCCGTCCTAAAAGCTCCCAGAAAAGCCTTCAGCTGATTCAAAATGCTGCAGCTAGAGTACTGACAGGGACTAGAAAGAGAGAGCATATTTCTCCCATATTGGCTTCTCTTCATTGGCTCCCTGTTAAATCCAGATTAGAATTTAAAAAACTTCTCCTCACATACAAGGTCTTGAAGAATTCACTTCAGTTCAAATGTAACTTTATTTTGTGTCTTTACAGGATCTGTGGATGCAGTACTCCTTTATACTGACACACGTGACACCAGACAGGTCGGTACCTGCTTTCACAAATTAGTTCACATTTAATGTTAACACATACACACTAACAGTATTTGCTATACAGTATAAATACTAGAACACTGCATTAAAGTTGGGAGTGTGCTGAAATCACTGCAGTATGTGGGAGTCAAAGTTCTGCTGGAACATGAACTTCCACACAGGTCAGATCCTCCCTCTGCAGTAAGAAGAAGCTCACAGTCACTCTCTCTCTCTCTCACACACACACACACACACACACACACACACACACATGCAGAGTTTAGACCAGTCAGACTCCAAATACATGAAAGAATATCCAGTAAGACTGCATTAACGTTGGGAGTGTGCTGAAATCACTGCAGTATGTGGGAGTCAAAGTTCTTCTGGAACATGAACTTCCACACAGGTCAGATCCTCCCTCCGGTAAAAAGAAGAAGTTCTTTCCCACGTACATGTTTCACTCCAGTGCTTATTCTCTGTTTTTCCTTCTCCAGGGAGGGATTTTACCAGCTGTATCAGGAACCAGTGATCACTCCAGTCTGACAGCAGTGTCTTATAAACTGGTGGATCATTACATGGTCACAGACCCTACTGATAATGTTTGAGAGGAATCAGCAGATTTAACTACAGATACTGACTGATCAGGATGCAGCAGCACGGGAAACGCTTCAGCCATTACACCTGTGTGCTGGGAAAAAAGCAGAGAGGATGTGTTAAACCTCTGAGGTGGAGTGCTGTTGTTGTTTGGATGGTTCTGAGAACTGGAGGGTGAGATGGTTTCACCATCAGCTTTGCACTCTGTAGTCATTTTGGATCAAACCCTCCTCTGAGAAGAGGAATAGGATCAGCATTGATGTGGTTTTTATTGTACAGCTAAGAACACGATTTTAATGTTTTTCTTAAGAATTTTAACATGTTCATTTCATGCAGCATTTCCCAGTCTCCTGGAGAGGGGCTGGACTCTGTTCTAGTCTGGAGTCCTCAGTGAGAGGTGGCGTGATTGGGAGGAATTGCCTGATCTGAACCCAAGCAGTGTTCTGTTATTGGACTTCTGTGCAAAGCACAGCTTGTCCATAAAGAGCACCATGTTTGAACATAAGGATGTCCATACGTGCATGTGGCACCAGGACCTCCTAGGCTGCAGGTCAATGATTGATTTTGTAATCTAGCATCATGTTCTGGTGAAGTAGTAGCTACCTAAACCCTGCTTCCAGTGCAGTAGATTATCTTGTCAATAGTTTCACATCCTCACAGAGTACGACTCTAGATACTGTGGCTCCTCTGAAAAGGAACACCTCAAATCAGAAGTGCCTGACCCATAAGATGGAGAGGGAATGGCATCTCACTAATTTAGAAGATCTTCATTTAGTCTGAAAAAAAAGAGTTTGTTCCTCAGCACTTGGTAAAGCTCAGACATTGTGCTATTCATCAATAATTGAAGAAAATAAGAACAGCCCCGGTTTATTTTCAGCAGCTAGGCTGACAAAGAGTCAGAGCTCTGTTGATCTTGAGAAGGGAGTTTTTCCTTCCCACTGTCACCAAGTGCTTGCTCACAGGGGTCGTTCTGATTGTTGGGTTTTCTCTGTATTACTGTTGGGTCCTTACCTTACAATATAAGGTGAGGTTGAGGTGACTGCTGTAATTCGGTGTGATATACTGTAAATAATAAACAGAAAAGCAATTCTCTTCTTGTATCCATGTTCACATTTAAACTTTCATCCTGCTCTCTGTCTCAAAGTCTGATGGCTGCTGTATCAGTTCAGGAACAAAGAGGAGGTACAACACCAATTCAGTCCAATAAGCTCTCAGATGGCCTCATGAATAAAGCTGCTCTTTTGTCTGTCACAGTCTTAGACTGTATACAAATGATGGACATAGCTATCATGATGTCACCTACTGGTTTCAGCATGTCAGGATTTTAGGCCACAGCTGCATCTGAATTTTTTTTTTAGATGCTAAGTTATCAACTTGGACTCAATAAAATCTAAAGAAAATTCACTCAAACTAAAGTTCTGACTTCCTGGATGGTCACAGTGGTCATATCATTTATTTATTTCTGCTGTAAAGTTTTAAAATGAGCTTTTGAGGACCGAGTCACTGCTGGAGCCTCAAGTGGACATTAGTGGACTGTGGACCTGCAGTTTTTGGCACTTCAGCATGTTCTATACAATAAAATATAAAGCAGCATGATAGTGCATATTCTCTAACCTCAAACAGGGGCACAGGAACTGTGCAGCATCTGATGAGAGCCCAGGCCTGCAGGCCTTTATACATCACAACAAAACCCTTCACATACAGCACGCTTACAGTCGGCAGCTTTAATTATTACTTAGGTTTCACTTTTTCAGATTTCTTCCATTAATTTGTTTCTTAGTGCTGCACAGCATGTTAGTACTCAAGCAGTTCTTAATCTGATAGCAATCAGTTAAAGTCTCATGGTGTTACAGGCTTCCCACAGGTGTATGCTTAAAGGTTCAAACTCACAGCATGCTCTGTGACAGAAATGTGCTCTGTGGTTGGTTTCTATAGAAATGAAAGCGCGTTTCCAAGAGCTGCCCTAAGCTTATGACGTTTCTGGCGTGCTTCGACTCTAACTGTGGTTAGACCACACTGTCCTGAGAGCGTGGACAGTATACAGCTCTCCTCTCAACAACACTCTAGATTCAGAACAGGAAACATGTGGTTTTTCTTAGCAGACAACAATTAGCCAGAAGAGCAGTCTACAGTAGAGTGCAGAAGTAGAGCACTGTAGATGACAGAGCTCTAAATACTGCAGTGATCAGAAAGATAATAATATAAACAGAGAGTTGTGGCTCCCAGCTCTCTGTTTGGGACCCAAGCTGTACTCATAGAATAGCTTTCCTGTTGCTTACTGGTCTTTACTTTGTTTGTAATTGTTGGAAATGGCTCTGATAGATCAGTGGATACTTTGCCTCAGTCAGTCCAACATGCAGACACTAAGCAGACTGTGAGGTTGGTGGGAAAACAAACAATATTTGATGCACAGTGTGGAAGGAAAACCCTGCCACTCATTAAAATCCCAAACCAATATTCAAAAACACAAAAGAAAATGAAGGATTCAAACTGTTCTCCAGAAATATGAGCCTGTGTCCTGGACTCAGAACTGGGAGGACAGCCTAGGACTCAGCCCAAATAGACAACATGGATCCAGAGGTGCTGCTTTCCACCAGGCAAGGAAGGCAACTGCAACCAAGCTAGTAGGGGGCCACGAGGGTGGCAAATGTTAAACTCCAACAGTGATAATGTGCAAAGTTTGCAATGACAGAGTTCTGAGCTCTTTTTTTTTATTTTATTTTTTTTAATTAGCCTGTCATGTCTGGCAATGATTATCTGAATGCACTGCTGTACCAAACATATTTGCTTTACAGGAGCAGCTCTTTAAGTTTTCTTTAAGCTACTTTTGTTAATGTTTGTAATTTTATTTTTATTTTTATTTTATTTATTCATGCCAGCCTGACAGGTAAGAAACAATGGGTAAGAAAAAGAGGGAGAAAGAGAAAGAGAGAAAGAAAAAAGAAAAACAAAGGGGAGAAAAAAATAATCAAGGAAAGGTAGCTATACATCCATTCCTACATATACATATTCACATATCTATACACATACACATACATATACATATACACAAATACACACAATTTTGCTGTGGTTTGCAGTAATGTGGGTTTGTGCCTCTGTCATGGAATGTAGTCACTTAGTTGTTGCAAGTAACTGCAACAACCCCCCGTGATCTAGAGGCAAACAGGGTGGGACCCAGGGGACCCGGGCCATCCACGGCCCACTAGGAGCTCAGAAGACCCAAGGCCACGCATCCTGATGGCAACCACGTGAACACTCCAGAGGAGGAAGGTGGAAGACCCCAGACAGAGCCCCCATGGCCAAAGCGCAAGAGTCCAGAGAGCCAGAGGCAATGAGCAGCCCTCCCCCCGTAGCCTGGCAGCCCCCATCATGAGCTGAGAACGCGGCCCTGAGGCCTCAGGCGCCTGAGAACCGCCCGACACAGCCTACGCAGAGGGCTTTTTAACCTACATGCTCCAAAAAGCCTAACAGTTTATTACTCAACAAGGATGACGATATGCCAAATATTGATTGTGATATAAGTGATGAAGAGAAGGGTCCCTGGTCATTGATGTGATGAGCTGTGACTCCTTAGATGTTGAGTAGACTGAAGAGGACAGTGGTGTTTGACGTGTTAGCCAGCCTGGCCTGGCTGGCCAACAGGTTGAGATCAGCAGACTGGGTGGCATTACTGCAAGGCCAGTTAGTGATGCACCAGATGAAGTGGCTAGGTTTTGACCTGTCAAGCTGTACAGTCCTGCAAGACCCACTGTGAATATATCTCCACTGAGACAGAAAAGCGATAGCTGGGTGGAGACACAGCATCACCGGAGCCAAAGGAGCTTAGCAGCGATATATTGAAGGAGACCTGACATGGGTTGAATGAATAGATCCAGCTGGCCCGAACTGTAAGCCGCAGTGGCCAGCTGAGGTCAAAAAGTCAGTTAGTGTTTGACAGTTAGGTGATGCTAGCCCGACTGGACACAGACAGGGGGAAATGATAACTGAGGAGAATGATAGCTCGCATGTACAGAAAAGTTCAACCGGCCAAGGAACTGCAGGTCAGAAAAACATTGGGAAGTTTCCATTAAAGAGGTTATTAAGAGGTTAAAGAGGTTTAAAGAGGTTATGAACCAGTCTGCCCCAACTGGTCGCAAAAGATGACTGCCCCTCCCTGAGCCTGGTTCTGTTTCTTCCTGTAAAAAGGGAGATTATCCTTCCCACTGTCGCCAAATGCTTGCTCACAGCGGGTTGTTTGACTGTTGTTTTTTTGTTCTGTATTATTGTAGGTCTTTAGGTGACTGTTGTGATTTGGCGCTATACAAATAGAATTGAATTTAACTGAATTGCACTGAACTGAATAGCGGCAGTATGACGCGCCAGTGTCAGCTCAACCAGAAGTCGCTCAACCAAATTCATTCCTGTAGAGCAATAAATAAAGCCAGTGACATGCAAATAAACTCAATCTATATTGCCGTATGCAATGCTTTCTAGTAATACAGCCTAAGCGACGCATGTATAGTGTGAATAGAATTGGTCCAACCACAGAACCCTGTGAAACTCCATAAATAAACCAATTTGAGGCTTTCCTTTTCAGAGGAGCCACAGTATCCAAAGTCGTACGCAGTGAGGCATTGAAACTACTGATGAGATTATCTGTCTTTGTGGAAGTAGAGTTTAGGTAATAATGCAATGGGCACTGTAACACTGCACTGAGTTTGCACATGGTAATAGAGGAATTATATTCTTAAACTTAGTTGCAGCACTTTCAGAAAGACATCTACTGTAATAAAACTTATTCCCCACTGCTGTGTAATCCATTAAAGTAAATGTAAATGTTATTAAGAAATGATCAGACAGGAGGGGGCTTTCAGGGAATACCGTTAAGTCTTCAGTTTCTATGCCATATGTCAGGACAATCACCCACTGTAATCTTTTTTTAACCTGAACTGAGCGCTAAATCAGATAAAAAGTCTGAGAAACCAGACAGAAACTCTGAGTGAGGACCAGGTGAATGATAGATAATAAATAAAACAGGTTATTGAATTTTCCAATTAGGGTGGACAAGGCTAAGATTCAGCTTCGAAACGAATTAAAAATGAATTAAACTCTGTCTGTCTTATTTAATAAGCTGGAGTGGAAGATTGCTGCTACTCCTCCTCCTCAGCCTGTGCTCCAAGGAGTTTGACAGTTAGTGTCACTTGGGGGTGGTGATTCATTTCAACTAACATATTCATCCTGCTGGTTGTGTTTTGGACTGGTTTCAAACCAGGCCAAAAATTTGGAGAAGAGTAAAATAAACTTAGCGTAACACTTACCCTTCTCCTCACTAAAAATGAGGCTTCAGTATGCCAGAAACCAGTGGGTGAGGTCACAGTAACTATACCCATCTTTTGTATACAGTCTCAGGCTCTCTTAGTCGAGCAGCTGTATTCTAACAGTATGAAAGCTCACTGAACTGAATGGAAACCACAACTCTACCTGAACTGATACAGCAGCCATCAGACTCTGAGACTGAGAGCAGGATGAAATATAAGCAAGTGAGGCAGACAGGAAGCTCTCAGACCAGGAAAAAATGGAAGCACAAAACTGTGAAGGAGTGAGTTAGACTGAGTCAGTCTATGAGTGGGAACATGATAAGAGCTGGGCAGGAAACCTGGAGAGACAGAGCTTTAAAGATATTTATTTGTATCATTTAAAATGTATTAGCATCTTCATGAGTTTTCCTTTAATGAGTAAGTAGGTGTTGATTACTCTTTGTGGGTGTTGGGTGGTGACCTGAAAGAGAATCCAGAAAGTTGCACTCAGTGACCTGAAAGTCAGATATTTATGAGTCTGTGTCTCTGAATGTGCTGCAGAGATGAGCAGCTGTGTCAGAGCTTTATTAAATGTTTGAATGCTGCCTGTAAATGTTAAACTGGGAACGGCACAGCTTCCTCAGACACATTTCACCATCACCTGCATGTTGAAATGTGTCTGAAACCATTTCAAGTGACGACATCAAGAAGCTGGTTAAGGTTTAGTGAAACAGTCTGCAAACATGTCAGCAACATCTCAGGAATCTGAAATATGAAACAAGTTCACATAAAACAGTTTGTTTTTAACTCTTTAAAGAACTTCTAAAAGTTTGACTGCTTCTTATGATTATTAACGGCTTTATTAACATAAAATCATGATATTTATTTCTACTTTATACCAACAACTCACAAAGAGTTGACTAATAACGAAGGATAATTGGGTGGAGCGTTCAGAGGTGTGTTGTTACCTGCTGAGGCCTCACAGAGGAGCACAGATGGCAGCAGACAGTCTGTTTGTGCTTCAGTGTAAAATAAAATAATTATTAAAATGAACAAATGCTCTGATAAACAGTTCGTTCTCCTCAGAGTGGAGATAAGAGCTCATTAATGGAGTGAGAACTGAACTCGTTTTAACCATTCTGAGGTCACACAGGAAGCTGTGTTGTGTGATACTGCAGATTATTTGAGGCTTTGAGCTGCACTCAGAGGAGACGTGTTTCCTGAAGGTCTGACAGTCAAACAGAACCATGGAGCTCCACCTGAGGATCTTCATCTTCTTCATGGGTAACTATTTTCTGAACATGTCTGATGTTATCTGCTCACAGTGAGCTTCAGTGTGGGTTTTAGAGCCTCACTGAGGAAATCGTCTCGGTGGTTCATCGAGGACGGACGCACACATGGATGTATAAAGTTCTCCGTGCTGGGTTCTAGATTATATTCAGCTGTGTTCTTGTGACTGAGTAAAAAGTATTTAGATCAGTGTCTGATCTCAGATAATTTGGTTCAGCCTTCAGTGTGTGTTCACTCTGCTCTTGTGTTTATAACTGAAGTGAAATGATGTGGTGGATGGATAAAGTTTAATGAGCACCTCACAGCCTGCAGAAAAGACGATGCTCACGTTAATTATTGTTAATTTTATTATTATTATTATTCCTTTTATTTTACTTGGAAGTCTCATTGAGCTCACAGTCTCTTTTATAAGAGAGACCTGGCCAAGATAGCAGCTAAACAAACTGAAAGTATCTCAAAAATATTTCAGTGTTGAAGCTTCCTAATGAGATTAGCAATGTGCACATTAAAGGGGGGGGCTGTAGCTCAGGAGGTAGAGCAGGTCACCTATCAATCAGAAGGTTGGCGGTTTAATACCTGGGCAAGATACTGAATCCCAAGTTGCTCTCCGACACAAGCGTTGGAGTGTGAATGACAATAAAAAGCCCTTAGCTTAGTTACACATGGAAGTGCGTGTATGAATGGGTGAATGTAAATGTGTTGTATAAGCGCTTTGAGTGCTCAGACAGAGTAGAAAAGCGCTATATAAGAAGTAGTCCATTTACCATTTAAAGAGGTGAAATACATACAGAGGAACAGTTTATAAGCATCACTCTGAGACAGAATATTTCTAACTTTAGCAAATTACACAGATGAAAGAAGGAAGTGCGTCATATCTGTTTAATGTGCACGTTAGTCAGAGCACATAGAAACACACAAGACCAAAAACACCATCAAAAATAATTCAATTCACTTCAATTCAATTCAATTTTATTTATATAGCGCCAAATCACAACAAACAGTCGCCTCAAGGCGCTTTGTATTGTGGGTAAAGACCCTACAATAACACAGAGAAAACCCAACAGTCAAAACGACCCCCTATGAGCAAGCACTTGGCGACGGTGGGAAGGAAAAACTCCCTTTTAACAGGAAGAAACCTCCAGCAGAACCAGGCTCAGGGAGGGGCAGTCATCTGCTGCGACCGGTTGGGGCTGAGGGGAGAGAGACAGGACAAAAGACATGCTGTGGAAGAGAGCCAGAGATTAATAATAATGATTAAATACAGAGTGAAGTATAAACAAGTAAATAAAGGTGAATGAGAAGAAACAGTGCATTATGGGATCCCATAATGATAATAATGAATTACAGTAGTCCAGCCTAGAAGTAATAAATGCATGGATTAACTTTTCAGCATCACTCTGAGAAAGGATGTTTCTAATTTTATAAATATTGCGCAGATGTAAAAAAGCCGTCCTACATATCTTTTTAATATGCGCATTAAAGGACATATCCTGGTCAAAAATGACTCCAAGATTTCTCACAGTGATACTGGAGGCCAAAGTAATGCCATCCAGAGTAAGTATCTGGTTTGACACCATGCATCTAAGATTTGTGGGGCCGAGTACAAGAACTTCAGTTTTATCTGAATTTAGTAGCAGGAAATTAGAGGTCATCCAGGCCTTTATGTGTTTAAGACATTCCTGCAGTTTAACTAACTGATGTGTGTCATCTGGCTTCATGGATAGATAAAGCTGGGTATCATCTGCATAACAATGGAAATTGATGCAATGCTTTCTAATAATACTGCCTAAGGGAAGCGTGTACAATGTAAATAAAATTGGACCTAGCACAGAACCCTGTGGAACTCCATAATTAACCTTAGTGTGTGAAGACGACTCCCCATTTACATGAACAAATTGGAGTCTATTAGATAAATATGATTCAAACCACTGCAGTGCAGTACCTTTAATACCTATGGCATGCTCTAATCTCTGTAATAAAATGTTATGATCAACAGTATCAAAAGCTGCACTGAGGTCCAACAGGACAAGCACAGAGACGAGTCCACTGTCAGAGGCTGTAAGAAGATCATTTGTAACCTTCACTAATGTTGTTTCTGTACTGTGATGAATTCTGAAACCTGACTGAAACTCTTCAAATAAACCGTTCCTCTGCAGATGATCAGTTAGCTGTTTTACAACTACTCTTTCAAGGATTTTGGAGAGAAAAGGAAGGTTGGAGATTGGCCTATAATTAGCTAAGACAGTTGGGTCAAGTGATGGCTTTTTAAGTAGCGGTTTAATTACAGCCACCTTGAAGGCCTGTGGTACATAGCCACCTAATAAAGACAGATTGATCATATTTAAGATTGAGGCATCAATAATTGGAAAGACTTCTTTGAACAGTCTAGTAGGAATGGGATCTAATAAACATGTTGCTGGTTTGGAGGAAGTAACTATTGAAGTTAACTCCAAAAGATCAACTGGAGCCAAAGAGTCTGAACAAATACCAGCAGTGCTGAAAGCAGCCGAACATGAAGATAAATCTTTGAGATGGTTTTGAATAATTTTTCCTCTAATGTCTAAAATTTTATTTGTAAAGAAATCCATGAAGTCATTACTAGTTAAAGTGAAAGGAATACTCGGCTCTACAGAGCTCTGACTCTTTGTCAGCCTGGCTACAGTGCTGAAAAGAAACCTGGGGTTGTTTCTTATTTTCTTCAATTAATGATGAATAGTAATATTTCCTAGCTTTACGGAGGGCTTTTTTATAGAGCAGCAAACTCTTTTTCCAGGCTAAATGAGCATCTTCTACTTTAGTGAGACGCCATTCCCTCTCCAGCTTACGGGTTATCTGCTTTAAACTACGCGTTTGTGAATTATACCACGGAGTCAGGCACTTCTGATTTGAGGCTTTCCTTTTCAGAGGAGCCACAGTATCCAAAGTCGTACGCAGTGAGGATGTAAAACTATTGATGAGATAATCTACCTCACTGGGAGTAGAGTTTAGGTAGCTGCTCTGCACTGTGTTGGCACATGGCACTGAAGAGCATAATAATGAAGGAATTAGATCCTTAAACTTAGTTACAGCACTTTCACAAAGACTCCTACTGTAATAAAACCTATTGCCCACTGCTGTGTAATCCATTAAAGTAAATGTAAATGTTACTAAGAAATGATCAGACAGGAGGGGGCTTTCAGGGAATACTGTTAGGTCTTCAGTTTCTATGCCATATGTCAGGACAAGATCCTGTAACCAGGTTTCTGTAAGGCACAATAAATCAATATGTTGATCAATTATTAAATCATTTACTAACAGGGACTTGGAAGAGAGAGACCTAATGTTTAATAATCCACATTTAATTGTTTTATTCTTTTGTGCAGTTGATGAAACTATATTATTTATTGTTTTTGAATTTTTATGTTTAAATAGTTTTCTGCTGATTTTAAGTTTGTTTTTTGGTGGTCTGGGAGCAGGCACCGTCTCTATGGGGATGGGGTTTTGGGGGGATGGCAGGAGGAGAGAAGCTGCAGAGAGGCGTGTAAGACTGCATAATTAAACTGAGCTTTTAAAACAGAAACTATGGAAGACCAGACAAGCCACAAAGATTTTGGCATTCAGCTGCATTTCTGTCTTGTTCATCACACCAGGTGACTTACCTTCTCCGACTGAGGGACAGAGGTCATCATCTCTGTTTCTCTCTGAAATATTTTTCCACCAAGGAGTTAAACCTTAGAGTGAATGCTCATTTAAAGATGGGATAAAAGGGGAAAACGACCTCAACAAGGCTGCTACATTCTCATTTTAGTAACATGAGAAGGCAAGCCTGACTGTGCTTGGCATTACACATAAAGTTGAGATGATAAAATAAAGAAATGTCTTCATAAAGAAGACAATAAATAAAATAGAAATATGAATGGGAGTGTGAAATGTATTTTAAGAAACAGCAAACAGCACGTCAAACAGAGTTTTACCTTCAGCTTTACAGAGATGGAGATCTTTGAGATATTTTAGAATCATTTTCCAGCTTAGAAAACCAAATGCTGTTTATGCATATTTTGTTTTGATCCTGGGGGCTGCAAGCAGCTCTCCAGACCACCTGAGAGCTCCTGAAAAGGATCTAATCAAACATTTTTGTGAGACACAGTAAACCAGTGAGCACACTGAGAAGATGTAAATGTTTCCTGGAACAGGAAAGAATGAATCAGATTTTAAAAAATGTCCTCTACTCAGAAATGAGAGGTTTCATATCAGTGTTTGAAGCTCTCTGTGCTTCTGTCATGGTCCTGGGCCATGTACCCAGCATTTTGTGTTTATTTGTTCCCTAGTTTGTTTTGGTTTTCATCTTAGTTTCCTGTCTTGTTAGTTATGGTTTAGGTCCTTTTGTTCCAGTCTCCCCTGCATCTCTGTCCTGTGTCTGTGTGTTTCCTGTTTTACTTTGATAGTCCTTTGTTCCTGGTGCTTTGTGTTTAGTGTTTAGCTTCCCCTTGTCCTGTCTGGTTACTTACATTCAGCTTTGCCACTCAACTGTTCCTGTTCCCTGATTATCTAGTGTGTGTATTTAAGTTCTCTGTCTGCATCTGTTCCTTGTTGTGTTGCTGTTAATGATCCTGGTTGTGTGTCTTCTTGTTCTCTGGTCCTTTAGTTTTAGTTCTGGCTTCTGTTCCAGCCCAGTTATTTGTATCTGTTGTTTTCCCTTTTTCAAGAAACCTTTATTTAAGTTCTTATCACTGTTTCTGAGTGCTGCATTTGGGGTCCACCTTTTCCTGGCTGCCACAGCAACCATGAGAGCTTCCCCTACTCTGTATACACAGATGAAACGCAACATTATGACCTCTGACGGGTGGAGTGGATAACACTGATTATCTCTTCATCATGGCTCCTGTTAGTGGGTGGGATTTATTAAGGAGACAGTGAACATTTTGTCCTCAAAGCTGATGTGTTAGAAGCAGGAAGCATGTGCAGAGTAAGGATGTGAGCAAGTTTGATGAGAGCCAAACTGTGATGGCTAGACTGGGAGCATCTCCAAAACTGCAGCTCATGTGGGCTGTTCCTGGTCTGCAGTGGTCGGTATCTATCAAAAGAGGTCCAAGGAAGGAACAGTGGTGAACCAGAGACAGGGTCACAGGGGGCCACGGCTCACTGATGCACGTGGGGAGTGAAGGCTGTCCTGTGGGGTCAAACAGACGAGCTTCTGTAGCTCAAACTGCTGAAAAAGTTCCTCTTGGTTCTGATAGAGAGGTGTCAGAATACACAGGGCTTTGTAGCTGTTTCTGTTTTGGCAGCAAAAGAGGGACAAACACAGTTTGGTCATGATGTTCTGCCTGATCGATGTCCCGTTACTTTCCAAAGGAATTTACTTCAGTTTTTCCAGATCTGTACAGAGTTTACAGGACATCGTGTAGGTGCCTGTCTCAACTGTCATAGGGCTGGAGGTAAAGGCTGTTAATAATTTGAAGGTCCAGGTGATGATGCATAGAAGGAATTTTAAGAATATTAAATATGTTAAAGGTTGAATAACTAGTGGGGATCCAAACAAACAAAGCTAACTCCACACCATTAATGAAACAATCCTAAAGCTGTGCTCCAAATACCTTTAGTTTCACCCTTCTTCATGTCATTGTTGTGATTTACTGGCTTTAATATTACTTTAATGGTTGTTTATTGCATACACATATATTTGATATCTTTGAGCAACCTGCCTTCCAGCTTTAATATCTTGGTTTGTTTATGTTTTAATTTTTCACAGTTTGAAACATTTTTTGTCTCTCAACAGTAAATAGTAGCACTGAAACTGTGAGCGTGCTCCTAATGAACAGCCAGTTTAAATAAAGGTTACACTGATGGCGCCATCTTCTGGAACAAAGCAGCATTACTCTAAAGTCCAGCGCTGCCCTACTTTGACTTCAGCTGATCTCTTTAACTCAGCACAGATGTTTGGGACATAAAGTGTTTGTTTCGTCACATTGTGGTGAGAGTTGCAGCTCATTATGGAAGGTTTCAGACTGTGACTCAAACACAGGTACAATATAAAGAGACCCTTTCATGCTCATGTCCAGCTCCATGTTTTTAATTCTTGGACTCTTGGAGTCACTATTCACAATAGTCCTTATTTATCTTCTGCTGGGCGTTGATCCTCAGTTCATCCTCTCTCTGATGATTTTATCTACTCTACCTTTAAGATTGGCTGCTTATCTTCTGATTGGTTGCTCCTCATGAGCAGAAGGTTTGAACAGCTGTGTGCCTGAGATGACCACACTTAGGATTTCCTCTTTCTGACATCATGCAGGTCCAACGGGCTGAAAACCAGGCTCAGTCTGAGTGCTTAGGGAAGTCTGAAGGTTTTTGTTCAAAGACCTCACAGCTGTATGAGCATCACATCATTAACATGTCAGAACAGCGAGCAGCCTCAGTCATGATTTATTACACCCTGATGTTCAGGAATGTGTAAGCTTCATTAAACTTTCTGTTGATTTTAATTGGAAGTATTTTCATTGTATTTTGCAGTGATGAGATTATCTCCTACTGAGGAGGTGAAGAAGAACCTGAGTGGCTCTGTGGGAGGAAACATCACTCTACCTGATCCTCTGCTGGAGAAAGGATTTATTTTATATGGAGGAAAAAATATCGCTGAGGTGAATAAGGGGGAACCTGAAATATTTGTGGACATTTACATGAACAGACTTCACAGGGACAGAAACACTGGACTCTTTACACTCACAGGCCTGCAGAGGAAAGACTCAGGGATTTATATCATCGACTCTAAAAAAGGAAAAGTTTTCACAACATTTTATAAACTCACAGTGTACGGTAAGCCTCATTTTTATGCTGGTACAGATATATTTATGTTCTGTGTAACATCCATACCTGAGCTCAGCAGTCTGGATGTTGTTCATTAATTTGGTCACATCCTTTCTTATATTTAAGGGGTCGTGGATTTCACAGTATTTTATGATTCCAAAAACGCCTCCTGTTAATGGAACAATAAACTTTTATTTATGTATTTGTTTATTCTCCTGTTTTGCTCTGCTGTTATGTTGTGAAGCACATTGTGATATTTGTCTTGAGAGGTGCAATATAAATAAAATTGAACTAAATGTGCTTTGTAATGGTTTCTGGGAAGTAACAGAAAATCTGATCAGAGCTCAGACTGCTGCTGTGAGTTTGAAATGATTCCATTTCTTTAATACCTATGGCACGCTCTGATCTCTGCAATAGTGTTATGTCAACAGTATCAAACGCTGCACTGAGGTCCAACAGGATGAGCACAGAGATGAGCTAAGAAAGCTGGGTCAGGTGATGGCTTTTGAAGTGATGGTTTAATTTCGGCCTCCTTAAAAGCCTGTGCCATGTAGGTGGTATGTTTTAAATATTACATATTCTGCCATCTTAAATAAATGGCTCACCTGTTGCTGATTATGTTGAACTGTGAATCATGCAAAGCTACTCTGGTAGAGTCCAAGATGAAATATCTGGGTGGAGAAATGAGTAGAATAAGTCGCCTCATTAAGGATTAATAACCAACACTCCACATGTGTTGTTGACTTTTTAGGCCTGATTTAGAGTTGTGCGTCACTCCTACATACACAAAGGCAATCCCCTTTTACTTACACAAACATGAAGAGAAGGTCACTAACAAAAAGCAGAAAGATTATTTCTCATGTTAGTTGTTTGGGCTGATTTTTCCCCTCCATCTATTTTCTTCTGCAGACTCTGTAGCGCCTCCTGCAGTGAAGAAAGTGACTGTGAGCTCTGAGAGCTGCTCCTTACTGTGTTCAGTGGACAAAGAGACGACACTGCTGTGGTTTAAAGACGAGGAGATCCTGAACCAGAGCAGCTCTGCGCTCTCTCTGCCTCTCACTGTGCAGCAGCAGGACTTCAGCTCCTCTTACAGATGTGTGGCTGCAAACCCTGCAGAGAATAAAACTCTGACTGTCAACGTGAATACAACCTGTGCAGAAAACGACACAAACAGCTCTGATTACCCTGAACGAAGAAGCTGTAAGATTATTTCTGACACTGATTTTATAAACATAAAGAACTTCTGACTGGAGCATGTTGTTCACTGTCTTTTATTGACATCTGACAGATACCATCCTGTTTGCAATCTTCACTCTGACTGCTGCTACCCTCATCATCATCATCATCACTGTCATCATCATCAAGAGGAAGCATCCCGTCAGAAACAAATGGAAACTTCTGCACGCTCGAGGCAGGTGTTTGTTTAATTTCAGAGTTTTTGAATTTTTAATATTTGTAATATTTTTAGACAAACATGTTGAAATGTCCCTCACAGTCAGCTGACTAAACATGAATATTTCTTCTTTAGTTCAAATTCAGAGCTCTTTGTTCTTCTGTTTCTATAATGTAAAATATGATTTTGTGTCTTTACAGGATCTGTGGATGCAGTACTCCTTTATACTGACACATGTGACACCAGACAGGTCGGTACCTGCTTTCACAAATTAGTTCACATTTAATGTTAACACATACACACTAACAGTATTTGCTATACAGTATAAATACTAGAACACTGCTTTAAAGTCGGGAGTGTGCTGAAATCACTGCAGTATGTGGGAGTCAAAGTTCTTCTGGAACATGAACTTCCACACAGGTCAGATCCTCCCTCTGGCTGCTCTGCAGTAAGAAGAAGGTCACAGTCACTCTCTCTCTCTCTCTCACACACACACACACACACACACACACACACACACACACACACACACACACACACACACACAGAGTTTAGACCAGTCAGACTTCAAATACATGAAAGAATATCCAGTAAGACTGCATTAACGTTGGGAGTGTGCTGAAAGTTCTCTGGAACATGAACTTCCACACAGGTCAGATCCTCCCTCCGGTAAAAAGAAGTTCTCTCCCACGTACATGTTTCACTCCAGTGCTTATTCTCTGTTTTTCCTTCTCCAGGGAGGGATTTTACCAGCTGTATCAGGAACCAGTGATCACTCCAGTCTGACAACAGTGTCTTATAAACTGGTGGATCATCACATGATCACAGACACTGCTGATGATGTTTCAGAGTTTAAGCTTTCTTTGGCTGCTCTCTTATTCAGCACAGAGGACTCAGCATCAGGGTTATTATAGTTAACAAAAACAAATTAAATAATGAAAACTGAAATTGAAAAAACATTGTCGTTAACTGAAATAAATAAAAACTATAATTAAAAGGAAAAATGATAACTAACTAAAACTGAATTGTGAGTTTACAAAACTAACTAAAACTAACTAAAATTATAGATATTGTCATTTTTTTGAAGCCTTGTGGATTGATATGAAATCATTTTTTCTGCTCTCCGAGTTTAATCTCGGAGCGCCATCAGACAACTGTGTGCGTGTGTGCGCTCCTCACAGTAATGCTGCGGTCTGCAGAGAAAGCAGCAGAGTCCCACATGGAGTATTTTTTTTACTATGATAGCAGAGATAGCTGCGAGTGTGTTGTTGTGGATGATGAAAAATGTGTGGAACACTCTTCAATCAGGAAAAACCACCAACATCAAAGTCCAGCTGAGAAGCGCACACAGGGCTGCTACGGAAGCCGCTGTGATCCTACGAGGTAACCTGGTGCACCTCCAGAGAAACGTGACTACTCGTCAGGTCCATGCAGCCTGCAACGTTGTGATTAACCTGTTTAAGTCCTCGTGCGTTTCCGGCTACTTTATCAGTCAAATAATAACAATCAGGAATAATAATTAAAGCATCAATATAAGGACAAATGTCAGCAAATTCCTGGAGGGAGACTGCTAAAACTGTCAGAATGGATGAAGAAAGAAAGTGGAAGAAAGTGAAAAAACAGGGGCAAATATGTTTGCAGCCAAAAAAATGAGCACAAAGAGTGAGGACCAAAAAAACACCAGCACGCAACCACAAGGTAATTAACACACACAATCCAGCTACACATGCATAAATACAAATATGAGGTTGTACACTTCCGTAGGTTGTGTACAGAGGCCACAAAGACCCTGCAAGTCTAATTTGGAGCATCTAACCAAGCTAGCTCCCAAACAGAAGCAGCTTCAGGTGGAGAACATCAGGATACAGTTGGATTTGAGCTTTGAGTCCTTCAAAGAGTTTGTTTTTTGTCAAACACCACATGTAAGTGTTGTTAATCTGCTGCACTGACGCTGAACTTTATTGGGAGTTTACTGTAGAATTTATTGAGTTTGGGAATTCATAGTTTTCTTTGTTTCTCCCTGTTGATGTTCATGTGTGTCCTTAATGTTATACACATTTAGCATGTAGTGCTGCTGTCTTGTGAGCAGGTGGTTGAATATACAGTATTTCTTTAAAGGGTACCTGATTAAGTATGAAAATACTAAAATTAATACTGAAACTAACTAAAACTAAGCATAAAACCAAAAATAAAAACTAATAAAAATGAGAAAAACCACTCTGAAAACTAATTAAAACTAACTGAATTAGAGAAAAAAGTAAAAACTAAACTATAATGTAAAATCCCAAACTATTATAACCCTGGTCAGCACAGAGAGATTTTTCTTTTCTTCCACTCATTTATAGAAAAGTCAAATTGAAGTTGTTGCTATTTCTTTAAAATGTCACATGAAAATACCTTTTCTCTTCAGTTTCAAGCTGTGATATCTTTAGGATCAGTCCTCTGATTTGAGTACAATACTTTTTGTTATTACTATTAAGTCATAGTAGCAGATATTTGGCTAAAACATTTGACTGACAGAGCTTTAATAGTTCTCTAAATACAGTCATTTGAAAATGACTCATATCACAATCTCCTGAATCGGAATAAGTGAAAAGACCAAAGAAATACATTCAAATCCAAACTACATTCTACTGGCTGATAAACCAGCGGCTTCTCCAACCTTCAGCCCTCCAGCTTCATGGTGCAGATTTATGCTCTTCGAAACCAGACCACTTCTCACTGCATCGCTTTTGCCACGGCATCTACCACACCATGCACATTATACTTCACAGCGTGGTTGCTCGTTGCCTTGCGTTAGCTCACAGTGATCACAAAAATCATGATCCCATTTGGCGTATCCTCCACCAGAGGTAAATGCCATCTCAGTTATCCATAAACCTTAGAAGGCAAAAAGCTCAGAGTGTATGTGTCATGATGCAGGGGTTTTGTTGTGGTGATGCTCTCTCTCTTTTTCATTTTTCAGGGAGCAGGTCCTGTGGTGTTTTTCCACCTCCTTGAATGATACAGTTCAGTCTGTAGCTATACAGTGGCTTGCAGTCAGAGGTTGGAGCTGGGCACTCCTACACACCTGCTTCCTGTTATGCAGTGAGTAGCTCTTCATTTAAGATCCAGGTTAAACCCTCATTCTTCACCAGAGTGGCTTTCTACCATGGTGGTAACGACCTCCTGCCAAACCATGACCGTTGCATGTTTATGTCTCTATGTAGCACCAGGAAGCTCCGACTCACCTCTGCCTGCCTGCCCTCGTGTGCCACCTCTCACGGACCACCCTCCACACTCACCCATTCACATGGGATACAGTCCATTTGAACACATGCCGACGTGGTTTAAATTCATCAAATGGCTCGAGTATATAGGTCAATCCTTTAAGATCTTTTAGCATTGTGAAAAGGTTATGAATATCTTGTGTGTATATGTCATGGTTTAGTACACTAAAACCGGAACCACTGAACACAACAGTAACGTGTCCCTCCTGTGTCAAAATGCTGAATAGGTAACTAGGGTACTTTTCATCCAGATTGTGAATAGCCAGTTTAACATCCTGACACACTCGTAGAACATTTGTCACATGCTTCATCAACAATGGGTTGTAGGGTAGTCTATCCACGGTAGTCTATCCACAGTATAGCCTCTCATTTTTGCCTTAGCACCTCACATTTGATCAACAAGGTCTGACACAGAAAACATGCAATCCCAGTAGATTCTGTCATTATTGACTTTCGATATCAGTCAGGATGCAGTCCCTCTATGCTGTATTTCGGACAGTATAGAGAAAAGGCTATTGACTATAGCGTTTCCAGCTAGAGCGCTGCACACATGGTGGTGGTCTACAAAAATTTCAGGCCTATCAATGTAATCTGTTGCATAGCCAGCAGCTAGTTCACAAGTTTGGTCAAGTTGTCAAGTAACCATAACGTATCCTGGGAGAAAACTCTGATACGCATCTGCCTACCAGTGATGACCGTCATAGATCGAGGTTCTCTCCCCACTCTATTTATCAGCAGTGGCATTCACAAGACCAAGTGTCCAAGTCGCACATTCCTGTGGAAACTTCATATCTTTTATATCCACGACACTGTCCATTCACCTTTCCACAATTTATATGTTCATACTCTTAGAATGCTTTCGCATAAGCACTAACTGAGCCTCAGTTTCCTTGTGAGCAAACCCAAAATGTGTAACTGAACCGCTAAGTATGCAAAGTTTGATAATACACTGATCAGGTATGTCTGCCTGTGCTGAGTACCCTGGTATGTGGTGCATGCTAAACCTGCTGGGCTCTGTGAAATAGATTGTATAGTTATCGTCTCTGAACCCCCCTACGGGTTTCACATCGTTGGATTGGCTTGCGATGTCATAAAGACACTCGTAATCATCTGGATTAACGTATGTCATGGTGACTTCCAACAGTGCTTACTTATTTCATTAATATCAGACACTACACCAGATATGGCATGTTTAACCGCCTCAGTGTCTGAAGGCACTCCGGGATTTGGTGGATCCCCCACAATCACCGGGTGCAGTCTGTCTGTTGCCACCCCTACTCCAAATCGAACTATATTAGCTTGGAACTCTCGTAATAAATGGAGATATCATCATAGAAGATCAAGAGTGGCAGGATTTGTCCTTGAAAATGCTTTCGCTTAGCATGTCTGAGGTACTCTTTACCATAACTTATAAGGTGCTCATGTCAAGCTTTACTAAGCACAGGTTCTCTGTCTTGGTGGAAAGCAACAGCCGTTTCCTAGTCCTTCTTGTCCAGATGACACAAAGAGTATGCGAACTGCACAAATTGCAGCAGGATCCTGGTCAGATTCCACACAGGATTCCATACCAGAGGCTGGTTGCAATGCAAAACCAGAGGCTGCTTCGCCGTGTGTTTACGTCCAGAGCAAAGTCCAGAAGGGTGATCATCTAACATGGAGTGAAGCATTGACCAGTTAAATAAGCTGTTTGTGAACAATGGTGTATCATGCTGTAACCTTTACATTTTGCTAAGTGTCAATAAAAACACATGGAACTGATACAGTTTGTAATGTCTTTCTTTGTGTACAACTACAATGTCATAAAACAAAGTCAGTTCATACAATGTGCAAGTCCAAATTTCCATTTGCTGTTGGGTAATGTGAATATCACATGATTGAGTAACTCACAATCTCATGTACGCACGTTTTGATAGTCCAGCTGTTGTACAGTGACTTGGACTCAATAAGGCGCACCTATCCTGTTCCATCTGGAGCACCATTTACACAAGATAGGGTATTGGTGTGATGCTATGCAAAGTCAGGAAATCTTTAGCCAAAGCCTAACTCTCTCCTCTAAGCACTGGTTTGATACAGTGACAGGGTGTGATGCTTACTTGCTTGGCACATGAACCAGTCCAGACAACCTGGCTATGTTGTTGTAGCCTAATTTGCGTGGTGTATGATGTTAATAGCTGTGACACTGTCGCAGTAAAGATCCTAATTCAGCATGGCTGACTCACTGACAATGGATTAGTGTCATGGTTTGTTCCACATTTCTTGTAGTAAACACACACCCAGTTATAAAGTTTCATTTGAGCTATGGCGCATCAACCAGTATGACGCATAGTTACACAATCAATCCCAGGTCTCCAGAAATCCCTGAGGGACTGTATCTTGAAAGTGAACCCAGAGTTTGCTTAGGATAAACAGTTACAATATGCTGTGGTAGTTTAACACTGCTGCAGGAATGATTGCCATTATCAACAGGAACAAGCATGAGAGTGATGTGGATCACAATCTCTGCAACTTCATAAGTTAGAGAGCATAGCAGAGTGGGTAAGATGGATGTCTGCAGATACACGAAAAGTCTGTATCAAAAACAATCTGTGATGTCACAGTTCAGTGGGTACCTGGTCAGCGGACATCGGTGGAGACCCGGAAATATGCAAAGGATAATAATGTATTGGGTTGGAATGCAATGTGGTACCATTTTCAATCACGATACGGTACTACATTTGAATGATCAAGATTTCGATGCCACGCGACTACCACCCAACCAGTTACTAGTGCTATCACTATAAGAAACCAAATGCATGGAGCACAGCTACTGGAGACTCACACTTAACTCCCACAAGCACACGTGCCTCTCAATGAGCTGGATCAATATGCATCAAGCAAGGGGTTCCTCGGACTCAGACTTTATGTGATATGAGATCTACCAATGATGTGTACCAATGCATGTGAGTGTCTGATAACCTTAGTGCAATAAAAAGATAAACAACAATCTGAAGTTGACAGTGTTTGATTTTTTTTTTATTAACAAGCAGTTTCGGTTAAAGGGTCATATGAACATTTGTAAGAATACAACTGCAAACAATGTACAGGGGCAGATGCCCGACAGGACATTTGCAAAGTTGACAGTTAGGTCAATCACACAGATGGTCTCAGCTGCTCTCTTTACATGGCACCTTCCAGGTGTTCGGGCTCTAGCTATACATACAGTGGGGCTTGCAAAAGATTTGGTTTCATGTTTTTTGGATACAATCCGGGTTAGCACCCAAACATCCCTTTCAGACAGCTTCCTCTTGTGTCCACAGTTAATCCTGTTGGATGTGGTTCGTCCTTCTTGGTGGTATGCTGACATTACCCTGGATACGTGGCTCTTGATACATCACAAAGACTTGCTGTCTTGGTCACAGATGCGCCAGCAAGACGTGCACCAACAATTTGTCCTCTTTTGAACTCTGGTATGTCACCCATAATGTTGTGTGCATTGCAATATTTTGAGCAAAACTGTGCTCTTACCCTGCTAACTGAACCTTCACACTCTGCTCTTACTGGTGCAATTAATGAAGATTGGCCACCAGGCTGGTCCAATTTAGCCATGAAACCTCCCACACTAAAATGACAGGTGTTTCAGTTTCATTGTCCAACCCCTGTATATATATATATGTATATATATATATATATATATATATATATATATATATATATATATATATATATATATATATATATATATATATATATATATATATACAGTGTATCACAAAAGTGAGTACACCCCTCACATTTCTGCATATATTTAAGTATACCTTTTCATGGGACGGCACTGAAAAAATGACACTTTGACACAATGAAAAGTAGTCTGTGTGCAGCTTATATAACAGTGTAAATTTATTCTTCACTCAAAATAATTCACTATATAGCCATTAATGTCTTAAAAGTGCTATATAAGAACTAGTCCATTTACCAAATAGTTATGCTTTACATGAAAAAAAAAGTTAATTCTACTTAAGAAAAATAAATAAATGTAACAAATTTAAGTAATTTATACAAAGGTTTTTGTTTGATCTACATAAAGATATTAAATTACTTTTACTTGCAAAATTCATTTACTACATTGCACAAGTTGAGTGATTTATACAAAGTTTAGTTTTGTTTAATCTACTTGACAAAATTAAGTTCACTTTATTTGGATTTTATATTTCATGTAAAGAAATAAGTAAGTATTTTAAACACAGAACAGTCTTGCTTGATCAACATAAATAAATTATGCAAATAGTAGCCTTAATTTTATTATGTAGATAGGGCAGGATAGTTTTATCAGTGTGTTGTTCTAACTGTAGATAAAACAGCTCCCTCTGAACCTCTGTGAGGAAGCTCGTGGTCACTATTTTCCTGACTCTGACTTCCTTCAGAGAGGCCGAGGATGTACTCCTAGAAAGCTCATTTGGCTCACAGGCATTTCTCTCAGTCACAGAGGTGGGTTCTTCTGCCCTGTTCTGAGTTTCTCTACATCTTACAATTCAGAGTGTAAATCCACTGAAATTGATCTTCTGTCATTCTTGGTTGTTGTTTGAATTTTTCATATTAGAATAATAATCTGAATGACAATACGGTAACATAAAGTCTAAGGAAATGTTCTTCCATTTCACACTAGACTGAATCTACTTGACATGCAGTGAATACATGAAAAATGAAAGCTGCAAGCAGCGTCTAGCGGCCCTCACGGCTCAGCGCTGCTCGGCCTTGCGGTGACCGCGGGGGGTCCGGCGCCGCCGCCCTGTCGCTGTCGTCGACCTTCTCGCGCCATCCCGCAACCGTCCACAAGAGCTGCTTAACAAATGTCATTCAGATCCAGTGATGTCGGTAACAAGGAAATAAAGCATATATTAGACTGCATATGCTATTGATTCAGGTATGTCTGGATCTAGCGATGTCTGTATGGCAGATGCAATTCTTTTGCAGCCTCTGCAAATAGTTTGTAGAATTGCAGTCACCCAGTTGATCAACGTCCTCCCCACGAAAATTATTCCTCGGCCCACAGACTGAGCAGCAGCTTTGGCTCTGGAGTAAACAGCTACAGTTATTTCTCTAGATGTAGAAAAAATAGCTCCTCCTGAACCTCTGTGAGGAAGCTCATGGTCACTATTTTCCTGGCTCTGACTTCCATCTGTCAGAGAGGCCGAGGATGTACTCCTAGAAAGCTCATTTGGCTCACAGGCATTTCTCTCAGTCACAGAGGTGGGTTCTTCTGCCCTGTTCTGAGTTTCTCTCAAATGCGCCAAGCCTCTGATCTTTGTGAAAAACCTCGGTTTTGCAAACGTGGGAGCTACTGAGTTTGAATTATTGTGGTTCAGTCTGGATAAACCTTGATTAATTCCCAAGGCTGATCTGATGCTATTTTCAGGACTCCAAGAAATCGTCATGTTTGCAGGTAAAGCAAGTTCAGCTGACAATTTAAAATGTTGTTCTGTCACTCACTGAGTGCTCTCCCCTATCTAAAGGATTTTAAACATCAGAGAACCACAAACATCAAAATCAGCGTGACCTCACAAGTGTTATGTCACTTCTCAGGATATTATGCTTTGTGACCACACAGGTGATGTCATCAGTTGGAAATCTGGGGACATCAAAGGGGCACAACATTCTGGTTACTATGGCAACACTACCAAAGATTCTCAGTTACTCCTTCACATGGAAAACTAAAGTGTGAGTGACGTGTGTTATTGTATATACTATAAAGAAGCTTATATAAGCACAAAGGCCTTATCACATAAAAGTTTGGACACACCTTCTAATTCAGTGCTTTTCATTATTTAAAAATTGTCTGCAATGCAGATTATTACTAAAGTCATCCAAATTCTGAAGGAATGCATATGGTATTATTTAGTAAACAAAACAGTGTTAAACAAACCTGAATATATTTTATATTTTAGGGTTTTCAAAGTAGCCACCTTTTGCTTAGCCGACAGCTTTGCAAATCTTGGCGTGTGACCAAACTTTTGTCTGGTACTGTGTGTGTGTGTGTGTGTGTGTGTGTGTGTGTGTGTGTGTGTGTGTGGTACTGTGTATTCAAAAATCAACTCTGGATCTCTGATCCCCTACCCCCTGTCCCCTCTGTTTATGTGACATAAAGCTAAAAGTGTTTTAGACAAAAAATGTGACACACAAAAGAGCATTAGAAACACTGAATTGTTGCTGTTAAAAATGATCTCACAAATGACTTGTGTGAGGTACTTTTTGTAAATTCCTGCAATTAAAAATAAAAATGAAATAAAGCTACCATCAGAATGAGAAAAAAAACAACTGCTTTGACTTTATGGCCAAGACAGTCTTTATGTAACCGGTGGCTTCTTCTTGTGTTCTCTGCGTTGTGTTGGGTAATGAAGACCGGACCACCGACGTGTTTAAGAGACAATCTCCATTTATTCGCTGACTGACAAGACAGTAATAACACATCAGTCCAGTTAGTGACGATCGCTTTAAGCCCCGCTCCCGCGAAAGCCGCAGGAAAAAGGGGGCGCACACAGTAATATATCGAATACAACAATTGATTATACAAAACCTACCTGACAAGACAGTAATAACAGATCAGTCCAGTTAGTGACGATCGCTTTAAGCCCCTATACAAACAAAATACACAGACATTACTATCCACTGCAGCTGGATTTACTATCACTAGACTTTCCAAACTTTCACTCACCGCTCCCGCCGAATGCCACAGGAAAGAGGGGGAGGGTGCGCGTGCAAACACTCCTTATAAAGGAGTTGTCCCCGAAAACCAAACGTAGGGGTACAGAAAACAATAACAAAAGAAAGGTTCCGCACACCAACCGGAGTTATACAAACACGTCAGGTAAGTTAAATAATTTTTGTGAAATTCTATATAAATGAACATGAAGACAACAGGTAGAGACAACTATAAACTGTAAACACTATTAACAAAGAATTGGCATTGTTACATTTAGTCACCTGAAGTTAAACTGGTGCTGGGCGAGGACTTCTTAGCAAATTGCAACACAAGGTGGCACAGTGAGTGACTGCAGCCTTTGCAGTGGTAAATTCAATGGTGGCACGTCCAGGCCACAAGCCAGTGTAGTCCTATTACTGGTCCCAAGCCCAAGCAAGGATACTGGGATAGAGAGAGATGTGGAAAACAATAAAGGTGGACTCATCAGAGAACAATACATGTTTCACATTGTCCATAGCCCAAGATTTGCACTCCTTGCACCATTGAAACCGACGTTTGGCATTGGCACGAGTGACCAAAGGTTTGGCTATAGCAGCCCGGCCGTGTATATTGACCCTGTGGAGCTCCCGACGGACAGTTTTGGTGGAAACAGGAGAGTTGAGGTGCACATTTAATTCTGCCGTGATTTGGGCAGCCGTGGTTTTATGTTTTTTGGATACGATCCGGGTTAGCACCCGAACATCCCTTTCAGACAGCTTCCTCTTGCGTCCACAGTTAATCCTGTTGGATGTGGTTCATCCTTCTTGGTGGTATGCTGACATTACCCTGGATACTGTGGCTCTTGATACATAACAAAGACTTGTTGTCTTGGTCACAGATGCGACAGCAAGACGTGCCCCAACAATTTGTCCTCTTTTGAACTCTGGTATGTCACCCATAATGTTGTGTGCATTGCAATATTTTGAGCAAAACTGTGCTCTTACCCTGCTAACTGAACCTTCACACTCTGCTCTTACTGGTGCAATGTGCAATTAATGAAGATTGGCCACCAGGCTGGTCCAATTTAGCCATGAAACCTCCCACACTAAAATGACAGGTGTTTCAGTTTCATTGTCCAACCCCTGTATATATATATATATATATATATATATATATATATATATATATATATACACAGTGCATCACAAAAGTGAGTACACCCCTCACATTTCTGCAGATATTTAAGTATACCTTTTCATGGGACAACACTGACAAAATGACACTTTGACACAATGAAAAGTAGTCTGTGTGCAGCTTATATAACAGTGTAAATTTATTCTTCCCTCAAAATAACTCAATATACAGCCATTAATGTCTAAACCAGCGGCAACAACAGTGAGTACACCCCTCAGTGAAAGTTCCTGAAATGTCAATATTTTGTGTGGCCACCGTTATTTTCCAGAACTGACTTAACTCTCATAGGCATGGCGTTTACCAGAGCTTGGATTTTTTTTTTTAATGTTCTGTTTTGATTTGCTGTAGTATGTGTTTCCAATCTGATACGGAAAAAGATCCTGATGGCTTGGAAGCTTTCCTCTTTTTGTTTGTTACCCCTCTTTTTGCTTTCTTACTAAATCATCTGATTTTTTGTATGTTATTCACATTATATTTGCATATTCAAAGCAAAACAAGTGGCAAAAAAAGTGATAATTTCTGACATGACAATTGCTTTTTTTCCCACAATATCACTCCTTTGCTTATGAATTTTTTGTCATTGTCAGGCATGCAATTCAGATAAGATTGAATACATTTTCAATATGAAATGCTACTTTAAAATAACAACTCTCGTTTTATGTTAGGAATAGTAAAATAGTGAATAGAATTAGTATTTGTGCTCAGTCTGTTATATATACAACAAATGTCCCTTTCAGAAATAACTGTAAATATCAATTACAGCTGCAAGTCACTTGGGGTATGTCTCTATCAGTTTTGCACGTCGAGAGACTGAAATTCTTGCCCATTCTTCCTTGCAAAACAGCTCGAGCTCAGTGAGGTTGGATGGAGAGCGTTTGTGAACAGCAGTCTTCAGCTCTTTCCACAGATTCTCGATTGGATTCAGGTCTGGACTTTGACTTGGCCATTCCAACACCTGGATACGTTTATTTGTGAACCATTCCATTGTAGATTTGGCTTTATGTTTTGGATCATTGTCTTGTTGGAAGATAAATCTCCGTCCCAGTCTCAGGTCTCTTGCAGACTCCAACAGGTTTTCTTCCAGAATGGTCCTGTATTTGGCCCCATCCATCTTACCATCATTTTGACCATCTTCCCTGTCCCTGCTGATGAAAAGCAGGACCAAACCATGATGCTGCCACCACCATGTTTGACAGTGGGGATGGTGTGTTCAGGGTGATGGGCTGTGTTGCTTTTACGCCAAACATGTCGTTTTGCATTGTGGCCAAACAAACAGTTCGATTTTGGTTCCATCTGACCAGAGCACCTTCTTCCACATGTTTGGTGTGTCTCCCAGGTGGCTTGTGGCAAACTTTAAACGAGACTTTTTATGGATATCTTTGAGAAATGGCTTTCTTCTTGCCACTCTTCCATAAAGGCCAGATTTGTGCAGTGTACGACTGATTGTTGTCCTATGGACAGACTCTCCCACCTCAGCTGTAGATCTCTGCAGTTCATCCAGAGTGATCATGGGCCTCTTGGCTGCATCTCTGATCAGTCTTCTCCTTGTTTGAGATGAAAGTTTAGAGGGACGGCCGGGTCTTGGTAGATTTGCAGTGGTCTGATACTCCTTCCATTTCAATATGATTGCTTGCACAGTGCTCCTTGAGATGTTTAAAGGTTGGGAAATCTTTTTGTATCCAAATCCGGCTTTAAGCTTCTCCACAACAGTATCTCGGACCTGCCTGGTGTGTTCCTTGGTCTTCATGATGCTCTCTGCACTTGGAACAGAGCCCTGAGACTATCACAGAGCAGGTGCATTTATACGGAGACTTGATTACACACAGGTGGATTCTATTTATCATCATCAGTCATTTGGGACAACATTGGATCATTCAGAGATCCTCACTGAACTTCTGGAGTGAGTTTACTGCACTGAAAGTAAAGGGGCCGAATAATATTGCACGCCCCACTTTTCAGTTTTTCATTTGTTAAAAAAGTTTGACACATCCAATAAATTTCATTCTACTTCACGATTGTGTCCCACTTGTTGTTGATTCTTCACAAAAAATTCAAATTTTATATCTTTATGTTTGAAGCCTGAAATGTGGCAAAAGGTTGAAAAGTTCAAGGGGGCCGAATCCTTTCTCAAGGCACTGTACATAAAGATATTAAATTACTTTTACTTGCAAATTTCATTTACCACATTGCACAAGTTGAGTGATTTATACAAAGTTTAGTTTTGTTTAATCTACTTGACAAAATTAAGTTCACTTTATTTGGATTTTATATTTCATGTAAAGAAATAAGTAAGTATTTTAAACACAGAACAGTCTTGCTTGATCAACATAAATAAATTATGCAAATAGTAGCCTTAATTTTATTATGTAGATAGGGCAGGATAGTTTTATCAGTGTGTTGTTCTAACTGTAGATAAAACAGCTCCCTCTGAACCTCTGTGAGGAAGCTCGTGGTCACTATTTTCCTGACTCTGACTTCCTTCAGAGAGGCTGAGGATGTACTCCTAGAAAGCTCATTTGGCTCACAGGCATTTCTCTCAGTCACAGAGGTGGGTTCTTCTGCCCTGTTCTGAGTTTCTCTACATCTTACAATTCAGAGTGTAAATCCACTGAAATTGATCTTCTGTCATTCTTGGTTGTTGTTTGAATTTTTCATATTAGAATAATAATCTGAATGACAATACGGTAACATAAAGTCTAAGGAAATGTTCTTCCATTTCACAATAGACTGAATCTACTTGACATGCAGTGAATACATGAAAAATGAAAGCTGCAAGCAGCGTCTAGCGGCCCTCACGGCTCAGCGCTGCTCGGCCTTGCGGCGACCGCGGGGGGTCCGGCGCCGCCGCCCTGTCGCTGTCGTCGACCTTCTCGCGCCATCCCGCAACCGTCCACAAGAGCTGCTTAACAAATGTCATTCAGATCCAGTGATGTCAGTAACAAGGAAATAAAGCATATATTCCACTGCATATGCTATTGATTCAGGTATGTCTGGATCTAGCGATGTCTGTATGGCAGATGCAATTCTTTTGCAGCCTCTGCAAATAGTTTGTAGAATTGCAGTCACCCAGTTGATCAACGTCCTCCCCACGAAAATTATTCCTCGGCCCACAGACTGAGCAGCAGCTTTGGCTCTGGAGTAAACAGCTACAGTTATTTCTCTAGATGTAGAAAAAATAGCTCCTCCTGAACCTCTGTGAGGAAGCTCATGGTCACTATTTTCCTGGCTCTGACTTCCATCTGTCAGAGAGGCCGAGGATGTACTCCTAGAAAGCTCATTTGGCTCACAGGCATTTCTCTCAGTCACAGAGGTGGGTTCTTCTGCCCTGTTCTGAGTTTCTCTCAAATGCGCCAAGCCTCTGATCTTTGTGAAAAACCTCGGTTTTGCAAACGTGGGAGCTACTGAGTTTGAATTATTGTGGTTCAGTCTGGATAAACCTTGATTAATTCCCAAGGCTGATCTGATGCTATTTTCAGGACTCCAAGAAATCGTCATGTTTGCAGGTAAAGCAAGTTCAGCTGACAATTTAAAATGTTGTTCTGTCACTCACTGAGTGCTCTCCCCTATCTAAAGGATTTTAAACATCAGAGAACCACAAACATCAAAATCAGCGTGACCTCACAAGTGTTATGTCACTTCTCAGGATATTATGCTTTGTGACCACACAGGTGATGTCATCAGTTGGAAATCTGGGGACATCAAAGGGGCACAACATTCTGGTTACTATGGCAACACTACCAAAGATTCTCAGTTACTCCTTCACATGGAAAACTAAAGTGTGAGTGACGTGTGTTATTGTATATACTATAAAGAAGCTTATATAAGCACAAAGGCCTTATCACATAAAAGTTTGGACACACCTTCTAATTCAGTGCTTTTCATTATTTAAAAATTGTCTGCAATGCAGATTATTACTAAAGTCATCCAAATTCTGAAGGAAT
>JAMQGT020001222.1:0-35916 GCA_024447675.2 Pterophyllum scalare | reverse complement strand
TGTTATGTATCTACTTCGTTCAGTTACGTATTGTTTGTTTCCCTTCCTTAAAAATGGCTTCCTGACAGCTACCTTTCCACAGAGGCCATTTCTCTCAGAGTCAGTGAGGCTTACTTTTGTCCGATGACAGCGAGTCATTGAGAAGCTGAGAATTTCCAGAACTTTTCCCATCGGTAAGCGTTGCTGAAATGGATCTAACATCGTCAGACACTGAGTGAATAAACTCTCATATGATATGAGAATGTAATCAAACTGCTAATCAGGGGAAAGTGTTATTTATTTTTTTATATTATAGGACACTTTGGCCAAACATTGGCTGCCATAATGTTAGCTTATAACCATCTTCTGTTGTTAAGCTGGCTCCTGTTAGCTGTCCAGAGGCCGGAGGGTCGAATGTCTGATCTGCTGAAAATTAGTTATTGCAGCAATATCAGGAATAAATAAGCATGTTTCTGTGTGGTAGAACCTGAGTTTGGTAGATGACTCTTAATGTGAGGAGAAAGAGGATAGGAGGAGAGGAAGAGGGGATAATGAAATGTACAAATCTCAATTTGTCACATACAGTTTAAAAGAGCAATTTGTGATGTTTAAATTAAAACTAATTTATCACTGACACGTTACAGCAGTTTTATTTAGCCAAATGTAGGTGTTATCAGATTTCCCCTATTTTTTTCAGAGTTCTCTGGAATCTGGGACATTCTGATAGAGTTTCTTCCCAAGGGAAGCACAAATCTTCCCAGTGGAGCAGCCTCTGATTATCAATCAAGCTAGTGAAATAAGCCACAATAAAAATACAAAAGTCTAGAAACTAACGCAGCAGAACAGACGACAATGAGAAGACAAAGTCTGGCTGAGCATAATCATGTCATGAGACACTTTATAAAGCAACCCATTGGGTATTACAGCATTTCACAATTGCTAAAACACTAAAGCCTTCCCTAAATCAAATCCACAGAAGCCTAAATGAACTTCTAGAATCACGCACTCTGCTGGCCAAACCGCGAACACAGTTCAGGCCCTTAGACACATCCAGTGCAACTCAATCATTCTCTTTTGCGTAACAACAAATGCATTCTCAGTCACAAAACACACTTCACACGTGTGTTGCTGAACCTTAAACACAGTGACAGTCACTGAACACATTGTTGCAAAACCGTAAACACTGGCAGCAGAATGTGATACACAACTCCAACACCGCTGTCAGCTGTTACACACGGCAACTCACAATTGAACACACATTTGTCAAATAATGTGAGCAGACCAGCTGGGCAAGATAAAAGTCAGTTTAGTGTGCAGGTGGTGTGCATCTACAATGGACAGACACACATAGAGAGGCAGAGGAGGAAGAGTGTGCGTGAGAGGTGGTGAATGAGGAGGAAGAGGAGAAGACCACTGAGAAAACAAACCATGTCCCCGTCCACAGGATAACAATGAGGGAAGCAGGACACAGGGTCCAACCCACTTTGAGCAGGTTCTCTGTGGCAGAATCATCAGGACATTCACTGTTCCTGCTGTACAACATTTGACACACACAGTATGCCACACTGCAAGTACTGTGACGTTCATTACAGTGCAATGTCCCAGTGCACTCTCCCTTTCCCAGAATTGAACAACGACCACATGTGGGTGGCCGGACTGCCCTTTTCACACAACACGTGGAAGTCCCTGGCCAGTGGCGTGGCAATGTCACCCTCTGTGCAGCCACTGGTAACTGGGGGGGTCCTCCACCATCATGCTAACCTGGGGCCATGCAACACCAGACACCTCCTCACATTCCTGGGTGGTCTCCAGGATCGCGTGGCTGTGCGTGAACAGCTGGATCAGCAAGCAGTGCCTCCTGTATACGTCACAGTTTGGGACAATGTGAACTTTCACTGTGCCATCCAGATACGTGAGTGGTTCACAAACAACCAGCGCTACATCACTGTGTTCCATCCACCTCACAGCCCCTTCCTCAATCCAATAGAGGAGTTTTTCTCTGTGTGGAGGTGGAAGGTGTTTGACCACCAGCCCTACACCAGGGAGAATATATCGGAGGCAATGGGACACACATGTGACGATGTTACTGTGGAGTCCTGCCAAGGCTGGATTCGGCACACAATGGGGTTTTTCCCCAGTGCCTGTGATGTGGATGAGGTTCTCTGGCCGGACTCCACACGCAGACATGATGGTGCAGACTGAATCTTTCATACAGTGATGTGCTTTCTGTTGCTTTCTCCATGGTGAAAATAAAAGGTGATCACTTCATTTCCTTTGGTTCCAGCATGCAGGAAGCTGCAGCCACAGAGGAACATGGACTACCAGCCTGTTGTGAATATATACATTTATTTTAGGCAACCAAAATGTTAAACATACCTTTCATAAAATCACACTGTCAAGGTCAAAGATCCAGCATCACCCCTAAAAACATGTTAACAACTATTTAATCATGCTGTGGATGCACAATCCTCACAATGTCCTGATATAATTACAAGGTTGTACTCCCATTTACAACACACTCCCATTCAGGGTTCCCAGTTCACCCTAACCGGAGCAACACAATGAATCAGAGCTGGCCCCAAGCATATCAGCTGTTGCTCCCGTGCCAACAAGGCCCCCAAGAGCACTTGAAATGTCACACAAGACAGATTAATAAATATATATATTTGCATGTTTGTATGTGTTATATCAAAAATTAAATATTTTAATAAATGTTATCAATTCCATCTTTCTGTGTGGACTTTGCATGTTCTCCCCATAGCTGTGTGGGTTCTCTCCGGTACTCTGGTTCCCTCCCACAGTCCAAAGACATGCAGTCAGTGGGGTTAGGTTACGTGCTGATTCTAGACTGCCCGTAGGTGTGAATGTTTGTCTGTCTCACTGTGTCAGCCCTGTGACAGGCTGGCAAGCGGTCCACCACCCTCTCGCCCTATGACGGCTCAGAGGGTGGTGGGTTTAGTTGAGGCTGGGGGCCTCTGCTGAAGGCCTCATAAACCCTTCAGCCAGCTGTGAACATGAAGATGATGCTGAAGAAGCCTTGAAACTACAGTGACTGAGACCATAAACTCTCCTCCCCCTTTGCTATTGATTGCCGTGCTTTGTTATTGTGCAGGCTGGTGTGTGTCTGTTTCACATAACAGCACCATCAAGATGTAGCGATAACCAAGTTACCCAGCAGGTGTCGCTGTGGGGATGGTTTTTAGATTTTTTTCCGGTGTTGTGCCAAAAAGTGATTAGTTGCATTTGCTGTAAAAGCTTTTTTGGCCTAAAATCTGTCAAACAAATCGCTCAATAATGATATCCAGTCAGTTTGAGACAGAAACAACACTCCTGTAACAGCTAGAAGCTGCAATCGAGTTTTTGGCAAAGTAACTTTTTATGTATTCTTTATTTAAAAAGACCATCACAGCTCCACAAAGATATCTGAAGTGATCAATAAGGACTGGCTTTATTATAATGTGGGTACAGTAACACAGCCATGAAGATACTTGCAGGTCATTTCTTCATTTTATATATAAGCCCTTCATGAATCCTGTTGATCCATATAAGCGCAGATATCACAGAGAAACACACAGAAACATCGGAAATCCCTTTTGGCACAAACGCTCTGAAAAGCCTCGCTTTGTTCATCAGCAGTAAAAACATCTGCTGGCAGAGAAACATGAACAGCTGGACAGCTGCGGACGGAGCGTTTCTTCACGTCAAAAACTCTCAAGCTTTTATTTGAAACCGGAACTGATCTGTTTCACTTCCTGGAGCAACGCACATGTTTTTGGACCAAGCGGCGAGCGTGGTAGTGGGAGCTGCAAACGTGTTCGGTTCTCCGTGGGTGCAACCCGACGAAGTGACCGTGGCAGCTTTTAGTAACCCGCAGGAACCGGCTGTGATCCGGCGGGTGGAGCTGACCGCGCTGTGAGAGCGGGACGTGGACAGCGGGCTCTATCCAGGCCGAACGCACGCTTAGTTTGTGGCAGACAGAGAAACTCGCAGTGACGGAGGTGCGGGTGTGACGGTTCAGTCTGAAGGTAGAGTTTGTTTAGCTGTATGTATGTATGTGTATGTGTATGTATGTATGTGTGTGTGTGTGTGTGTGTGTGTGTGTGTAACAGTGCTGAGCAGCAGCAGAGCTCGTGTTTTCAATAACTGCGCCTCCGCTCGGCGCAGTGTTGCATTACAAACGTTTACGCTGCTGCTTCTTTACAGGCTACGGTAAGTGTAACAAACTCATCCCCAGCACTTCCTGTTTTTATTTCCCACAGCTCACCGCGCGTCCACATACAGAGATGAAGAAGCGGCTGGTGAGCTCAAAGAAGCAGCCAGAGAGCAGCAGCGAGGATGGAGACTCTGATGTGGAGAGGAACTTCACACTGCTCACTGGACGAAGACAGACTGAGGAGGAAAAGCAGCACCATGGAGGAGGAGAGGAGGGGGAGGAAGAGTCTGATGGTGGTGATGAAGACGAGGAAGGCTCAGATGGCGGGGATGAGACAGAATCTGATGATGGAGAAGCAGAGGGAGATGAAGACGAGGATGGCAGCAGTGGAGCCTCTGAGAAAGAAGAGCGTGATAATGAGACAGAGTGTGCTGGTGGCAGCCGTGACGTCCAGACAAAAGAAGCCATTAGGAAAGGTGAGGATGGCACCAGAATATCAACATTAAACCTGAACAGGTGAAGCTCACCCTGCAGGTGACCTTTGTCTGCTATAGAGAGGGTTGTGATGCACATGCTGCCTTTAAGTTTTCACACTGTGCAGAATTGGCATCATTTTGATGGTAAACCTGCTTCTGACCGAAGAATTACAGTCATAGCAGGAAGGCAGGAGAAGCACAGGTGCTGTAGCCAAACTCGAGTGCCTCTGTGACCACCGTAGCCTTAAGGTCTTTTAGGCAGAGTCCCTACTGGTGCAGCCGGCTGCAGAGGTGTGTTTGTAAGAATTTGCTGCAGGGACTGCCACAGTGGATGGATCCACACATTTGATTTGGCAAACATTTTATGCCGGATGCTTTTCCAGCTATCTGGGCGTAGAACTGACACTAGGAGTACCTTAGCTTGTGACTCCTGAGACTGGGTTTGTGACTGTGTGGTGGCTCACTGCTACACAGAAGTGGGTTTGGAGTTTGTTTGGAGCCTTTCAGTAGAGCAGCTGCTACTTTCAGTTATGTTTTGCAAATATTCTTAGAGCAGAAACTTATGAATGCAATTAAATAATAATTTAGGAAAACAGCGACTGTGAATTGGATGAGCGGAAGAAAATGGGGGGATAGCTGAAAGTTCACACAAACCCAGTATGATGCTGATTGTGTAAAAGCTGAGACTAATTGCGGTGTCTTGGTGATAAAGAATTCCACTCTGTTCTCCGACCCTCGCAGAGCTGTCCAACATGTCCTTTGAGGACATCGAGAGGCTGCAGAACACGGTGGGAACCAAAGTTTACAACGAGGTCGCCTACGGCAGCAGCAAGACTCCGGAGGCTCGCGCGAAGAAACGGCTGAACAAGAACAGGTGAACAATCACTCAAAGCACCACTGGGCTTCAGGCATCCAGCACAGTCTCAGGATCTGTATCTGTGATTTCAGGCCAATGGAAATCTCAGCCAAGAAACCAGCACCATTCCTCCGGCAGGTGATCCCCGTCAGGAAACCAGTGAGTGGAGAAAATCTCCAGTGCTGAGCTTTTGTTCGCTACACGAGACCTGGAGTCTGTTCTGAGCTGATTTGGTTTCCCTTCTGTCCTCTAGACGCTGAGAGATCCTCGATTTGACGACTTGTCTGGAGAATACAATCCTGAGGTTTTTGAGAAAACGTACAAGTTCATTAATGACATCAGACACAGAGAGAAAGAGGTGAGAGAACCAGAATGACAGCCTGCCCAATGTAAAGCACCAAAAAGATACTAAAGTGCATGAGCTGCTTCAGGCGGGGCACTGTGGCGGGAATGAGAGCGGTGCCTTTGTGGTTATTTTGCAGGTTGTCCAGAAAAAGCTGAAGAGGATAAAGAAAAGCGGCCAGAGGAAGGAGAAACTGCAGCTCCTTCTGAAGAGGATGGTCAGTCTTTGCTTTCACTTTAGTAGGAGTTTAAAATATGAGTCTCCTTGTCATCCACACATCGTTTCACTTCACTGAATGCAAACAGCTGGCTTGAGGTTAGCAAGCAGCATTTTTAGCGATTTATTTAAAGGAAGTGAGGTCATCAAACTCTGCGATACAATGAACAAAATGTGAAGATTGACCAATGCAGTGCCAGTAACCTGTTCTCGAACAACAGTTTAAAGATTCTGGTTGAAAAATGTGAAACCGTTTCCGTGCACATCGATGTTTGTACGACGAGGAACATGTGGCTGCCAAACTCACGTGTCCTGTTTTTTAATGGAGTGTGTGCGTTTCCAGAAATGAGGAATTCCATCCTTAACAGCTTGGTCACATATGGAAGAGGCCGCATTTTAAATGTGTCGGTTTTGACTTTGTGCAGGACAACCAGGAGCGAGCGAGGACGAGCCGAGAGCAGCAGAGAGAGAGAGAGCTGCAGCTGAAGAGGCAGCAGAGAGAGCGAGCCGGTCAGGGCGGACAGCCCTTCTTCTTCAAGAAATGTAAGAACGTTATTTATGGATCTTTGAATGTCTGAGTCCTGCGTTCACAAAGCACTCATGCACGGCAGCATCACAACATTTAAGAAGCAAATTGTGAAGTAATTTCTTAAATTCTTTCTAAAAAGTAATTTAACCTCTGTAAAAAAAAAAACTAAAAGTCAAACAGTGGCTTATTGATCAAAAATAGAAATGTTAAGGTTCAAATACAAAGGCGTCTTTGATAACTCTTTATTTTTTAATTCCAGCTGATGTGAAGAAGCTGCAGCTGGCTGAAAAATACCAGGAGCTGAAGAAGAGCGGCAAACTGGAGAACTTCCTGAGCAAGAAGAGGAAGAGGAACGCCACAAAGGACCGCCGAAAGCTGCCCAAACAGCTGCAGAGCTAGAAGGCATCGGGTCGCTGAAAACTGCCAGTCCCCTCTGCTTCACTCGGTCACATGAACGCTGAACAAGCTCAGCTGATGGAGCTGCTGGAGTCTGTGTGATTTAGTTCAGTCACTCTGATAATTCTTTGTGCGTGGTAATGCACAGAGACATACAAAACACACAGGAGTGGGTCCGGCCTGGTTTTAAACTCAGGAGGCAGCAGTGCTGAGCCACTGTCTCCGCTGTGAACTACATACTTACAGTACTTTTTGATACCAGAATCCTGATAATGTAATTGTCAAAAACTGGCCCTGTGATACTAATTGATGCTAAAGGTACAGGTACCTGCAGCTGTGATCAGCAATGAAAACATGCTGTCGAGGCACAAGAAATGATCTGCACAGAGCAGCATAGTTCTGATCTTTATTTAGAAACAGTTATGCCTCATAAGTTTGTCATTTTAAACCATGGTATCAGATGTATTGTGTATTTTCCTGGATTCGATATCAAGTTTGAAATTCTAGGATCCTAATGTGATCATAGACTGTAAAAGCATCTGTTTCTCTTACCTGTTTAAACCTGCACTGCAGCGCATTCAGAGGTGTCTTTGTTTTTTTTGGATGTGGTCATGTGACTTGCACCGTATTAAGGGAGTAACTTTGGGCCATTCTTCAAACAAAACACTTTGAGTTTAATAATAGTAGTTTTGGGAAAGATCACTGTGATCCTGCAACACTGGCTCACCCCGGCTGTTTAAAGGTACAGTGTGTAAAAATTTCACCGCTGGATGTCACCACTTTTAGCTTGCAGTCAGCTGAGTTGTGTTTTCATTTTGAGTGTGTAGTGCTGACATCCTGGCATCCATCCAACATAGTCTATTCCTTCAAGCAGTGAGGTTAGCACTGTAAAGCCATTAGAAACTGCATTCAGTGAGTTACTGCGGTGAACTCTGCCCTCCGTGCAAAATAAGGAACTAGATTAGTTTGTGCATTTTCCTGCTAATATCAGCTGACATCTTTGCAAACGAGTGGAAGGTGGTATTACGCTGTTCTAACGTTACTGTAAAATGTATATCCCAGATTTCATTAGTTGAGCAGTTTGCTGGGGCACATATTTTTGTTTCCTTTCTCCGTGAGCAGAGCCGGACCTCCGGGTTACAAGCTGCAATCAGACCGCCTTCTCCCTCTCGAGTATCCTTCCCTGGGTCTCTGCCTGCCTACAGTTTGCTAGTTCCTGCTTTGCACTCCTTCACTGCGCTTACTGGAGATTCTGCAGTTGTAAATAAAACCTTTAAACTTGCTCAGCCTTGTTGCTTCTTGAGTCCCAACAACTTACTAACCATGACAGACATTTCAGTCTCTGGTCAAAATACTGCAGTTGGTCTCTTCTTGTGTACGAGCCCCTTTAGATGGGAGAGAAGACCCTCCGTGCCATCTCCTTGTCCCTGAGGTTCAGTCTTTTCTCTCCCTGTTTTTTTTCTTTCCCTTGTTCTCTCCTGCCTGACCCTCTATAGTCCTACATACCTACCCAGTCAAACACACACACATAGGATTTCTTAATTTGACATCTCTTTCTTCTGATTTAGGACTCGGATCAAGGGTAATTATCAGGTGGAAGTCAAGTAAAGTTGGTGTTGCTTCCAGAACAAATGTTGTCTGTCACACACACAGTGCTAAATCATCAGTGTGGAAACTTGATTTCACAGACAGGACAGCTGCTACAAAACTTTTTTTACTTTTTTTCAGTCAATTGAAAGAAGAGTGGGAACTAGAACTAGAAATGAGACTCCCGGGGTTTATTTCAAAAACATGTCATTCATTCTGACCTGACACACACGACTGAGCAGCAGGGCTGTATTGTGTGTGGATATAAAAAGGCTGACATTGTGTGGACTGTAACTGGACTCCTGCAGGCTGCTCAGCACAAACACTATTCTTAGCTCTTTTGTTGCACTGACGGCCGTCTCTCTGCCATCGAGCTGACGACATGTGGAAGGTCAAACGTGAGTGTCCCATCATTTTCACTGCATGTTCATGTTTTCATTCACTGTCATAATTTTATAGCACAGATTTGTTTTCCCGGGCCCTGCCGTCTTTGAGCATCAGGGTCTCCTGCATTACTGTCACTGCTGGATTATTGGAGCCAGTGGTTCAAAGCATTGTTTCTCATGTAAGAATAACACCAAATTCTATTAATAGATTCATCTAAATGTGCAGTATATGCATATTTATTTACTGGTAAAGAATGCTTTTCACTACTAGACACTCAGTTAAACTCCTGACTTGTATAAAGATCTTTTCGGACTGACTCACTTATTCATGAGCAAAGAAATTCACATTTCTCTATTTTGAACAAAATTCAGGGACAAAAAGAGTGCTTCTGTGTTTAATAGTTTTAATCTGCTTAAAGTTTTCATCTCTTACATGTTCAACTGTTTGGTTTCTTTCAGCTCCAGTTACATTTCCTAAGGAGATGCGATACCGGCCGATTTTGGAGGTAATTGTTTTGATGCAGCTTGATTCACTGATTCAGTGACGCACAGGTGCACATATAAGAAAGCCACTATAGAGTTAATATTCGATGAGCAAGCAGTGAGGCAGTCATAAACCATTTGATTGGTGGATTTTCACTGTTGTCATTTATTATTAAAAAGTGAATGCAACACACGGCTCTGTAAGATTACACTAGGCAACACATTTCCACTTTTGTCTTCTCTTTGGGTTTAAACTGTTTTAAAAATGTTTTTTTTAGTTCTGTACATGTAAACAAACAAAAATGTAGTTTGTGGTTTGAATCCAATTTCAATTCAATGTTATTTGTATAGCACCAAATCCCAACAAACAGTCGCCTCAAAGTGCTTTATAGTGTAAGGTACAGACCCTACAATAATTACAGAGAAAACCTAACAGTCAAAATGACCCCCTATGAGCAAACATTTGGCGACAGTGGGCATGAAAAACTCCCTTTTAACAGGAAGAAACCTCCAGCAAAAACAGGCTCAGGGAGGGGCGGTCATCTGCTGTGACTGGTTGGGGATGAGGGGAGAGAGACAGGATATAAGACATGCTGTGGAAGAGAGCCAGAGATTAATAATAACTAATGATTAAATGCAGAGTGGAGTATAAACAGAGTAAAATAGTTTTTCCTATAAAAAGCCAGTTACTAGTGGTTTTCATTTAGGTTTGAACCTTCTTTTTGAGTTAATTTCTCTTCAAAAATCACGTATAAACTGGTCAAAATGTTTAATTAAAAGAAAAAATAATAAAATGACATAACTAAGATTGAATTTGATAAAATTCTTCTTTAACTGTTCAGATCAAACACAAAATTTCAAGAGTCACTCCAAGTATTTAACACATCCAAGTATTTAATGTGATAAACCACAACAGAGAATTCTTTTTTAAACTTACGTGGTGTTTAGGGGCCTTCCTGAAATGATTCAAACTCTGGTTTTATTAGGTAAAGAAAAAAAGATGAATATTTCCATTAAAATATGGTAATCGAACATGTAGGCAATGTAGCTGTGATATTCTGCTATGTAATGATTTCATGGCACAGATGTGACTAGTTTCACCAAATATCCCTTTTCATGAACAAAAGCAGATATACCAGCAGAGTTGATATTTCAGGCTGTTTGCTGATATTTCATTATTATTTATGGCTAATAAGTGAAAAAAGTAAATTATTTAATTTTATTTTATTTTATTAATACAGTAGTGAAAAATGTGTCCTGTCTGCTCAGAGTTTGGTTCCTCCTGACCCCATGGGCCGCTTCCACCTGACGAGGGGTTCCCCTGAGGAGGAGTTTCCTGACCTGTGCAGGAACTTTACCTGGATGGGGCGAATCCTCACACTGGCCATGTACCGCCGACAGTTCAACCGCTGCACCCACAGTGGCGTAATCTTTGATGATGTCATCCGCCCGGGCCTGGAGGAACCAGGTGATGTCACAGTGATATCAGGAGGATGGTGCCTGATGTAGGCTTGCAGTAAGATGAAAATTAGTTGCTAACGAATCTGATGTTTTTGTTTACAGGTAAATTCAAAAAAGACTTTGAGTTGTGCCTGAAAGATAAACTTTCATTATTCTGTTTCTAAGCTGATCATAATTAATTCAACATGAAAACATTACTGCTGCTGGGCATTCAAATCTGTGCTGCATTTAGTTTCATAAGTTCAAACCAGTTTAGTATTTTTATACATGAGTCATAATCTGTGAGCAGGCAGTTATGGAGCCAGCTGTCCGAAACTGTAAAATGGAAAATGGTTGTCATGTGATATCAGGTTAATATCTGCCTCTGGCCTCTGTCACAGCTTTCTACCCTCATTTTTAGGAACATTAATAGAGAGACCACAAGATTGATTTGTGTAGCCACGTTTGTCTGTTTTTGTTTCTTTTTCCTTCTTGTTTACAGGTGCAGCAGCTGCTCAACCATCGTGTTTTCTTCTTGTTCTTATCTTTTTCTTCTTACCCCCCGGTTACAAGTTACAAAGTTGCAAAGTTGCAGTTACAAACTTTGCAGTTGTTGTAATTACTTTGTGTCACTGATATCATTAATGAAGGCTTTTTGGATGCCTGACAGTCCATCAAGAAGACTAATATGCCAATCTTCATCTGAATTAACAAAAAAGCAAAAACAAACAAAAACATACATTTTTGCATTGAGTAAATGAGAAATTAAAATGTATTTATCCAAATTGTGGTGTGATTTTTCACAGATTTCATTTAAGTTTCAGTTCATGTAAACCTTTTGCCAGAGTGACTATAAGAGTAAACCATATAGGTTATTACGTTAAGCTGGCATGTGCTTTAATTATGCACACATTTATTTTTCATGCACTTTGCCACTTCAGTTTTTATTTAGATTATTGTTTATATGTGGCTATGATACAGTGAAGAAAAATAAAAAGGATGTCATAAGTTTCTTTTATTGGCAAATAAATAAAAATGTAGTTAGGCCATGACTGTAGGAGACATGATACAAAAGAGTATTCCTAAATTATATTTTTAAGTAGGGCTTATTTAATCTGCAAAATAGCTCAAGTTAATCAATATATTTAAAATTAGTAATAAAGTTTACATATTTTAATCTGCCCCGGAACCAATTCTGGACATGAGACAGTATAAAGTTAGATTTTTATGTGCACATCCAGATCACTACCTGTGTCCTTTTCAGCAACATCCCCTTTTTTTTTTGTGGATGAAGGAGATTGGTCAGGTCCTGTATCTGTTGGGTGTGTAGCAGGCGATGCCCAGTCCTACATCCTGTTCTGTGACTTCTTTGACCGAATTATCGAAGCATATCATGAACACAAGATCACCAGCCAGACACCAGAGAGTGATTTCAACTATGACAACTTGAAGGTAGAAGCTCAAAACACTCAGTGGATAATAAAGTCAGTTTTCAGTCTTCGTTATTTGAATAATTCTTAGAACATTTCCCTGGCGGTTTGAATTCATGCAACAGTAGAAAGACTTAGGCTTAAAAACATGCCAACACTGGAGCTCTAAGGATTTGACCAGGCTTATAAATTGTGTTTGTGTGCAGGGTGGTTATGACTTGGACAGGTCATATGCTGTACGCTGTGAGGTCAGTGTTGTTCGAGGTGTTGAAGACTTCTGCTTCCCAACACACTGCAGCCGAGGAGAGCGCAGACAGCTCCTCACACTAGCCACGCAAGGTACTGCAATCTATCCATGCATCCATCTATGCATGCATCCATCTATCCATGCATCCATCTATCCATCCATCCATACTTCCATCCATCCATGCATGCATGCCCACTGTCAAGAGTTAAGCCGGTGCCCATGTATGAGTTACTTTTAGCTTTAGGATGTTGTGTTTACAAGGCACCAGTTCTACTAAACCAGTTCACCTGTCTTTCTCAGCTTTGCAGCAACTGGAAGAGGAGCTGCCAGGTCAACTTCTCTTATTAAAGGATCTAAACCAAGAGCAACAGAGGGAGCTGAATCTCAAAGCTCCAACTTCCTCCCAGCTCCGCATAGGTGTGGCCCGGGACTGGCCTGATGCCAGGGCAGTCTGGTCAGTCTGGGTTTCATGGGTAGAGAAAGGCTAGGGCTCTGGTAGCAGGTAGTTAAGGTTTGATTGACATTGCTATTTGTCCAAATTTCAAATTGTCCTTAAGATATTGCTCCAGAAGTCTAAAAAATTATAAATTATTTTACAAAACTCTCAAGTGAAAGCAATTTAATTTTAGAGATGCTTTAGATCAATTGTTGGAATATGGTCAGTGATTCAAATCTATGTGCAAGACACCAAATGTCACACTTGGCTGTTCATGAATACTAAACAAGTTACTCAAGCGCAACTATAATAGAGTCTGCCACAATCATAGACTGTCAATGAAAGATACATGTAGATTTCAGGTCTGAAAAGTGTAGCCAGTGTGGAAGTGTACTCTTATTGGCCAGCAGGGGCCAGGTCCTCTGGTGGCAAGGAGTCTAGATGTATCAAAGTCTATGAGAAAACAGTGCTCAGTTCCTTGAGTTATACCTTCAACTAATGATGAATGATTTATTGTCTTAATTGCTAGTTTCAGTTCTTATCAAATAAAACACCATTTTGTATAGGAAGTTATGGTCCCTATTTGTGTCTACAGGATAAAGCAGGGTATACCTTGGGGTAGGCTTACTTTGTGATTGACAAGATCCACCTCTTGTTCATGATATCTGGTTTCAAATGGCTAAGCTTGAGACTTCACAATTGGGAATTCATCAAACTAATAGATGACATAATTTTGGCCACATCTTTTATGTATTGTCACAATCAGCCTGTGCTTTTTAAGAGGGAAATTAAAGTCAAACATTTAATGCCCCATAATTCTTCATGTAGGGTGAGTGAAGATAGCAGCCTGGTTGTCTGGGTCAACATAGATGACCACCTCAAGCTGGTATCAACACGAGAAGATGCCAACGTGGCTGAAGCTTTTAAATGCATCTGCATCAACTTGCAAAAGGTAAAATTTAAAAAATATAAATGATAATAAATAATAACATTTTCATTGTTTGACCCTGGATTGCTGCCTGTATGTTGGGGTTTTTCCTGGTGGGTGAGAAGATTGCCTCCTTGCACCTTTAGGTCAGGGATTGGGTCCTGATTGTCATTTGGATTTATGCACAAACGACAGTCATTAGATTGCTGATACAAGCAGCAGGCATGAGATTTGTCCAGAGTGGCTGGCCTCTCTCTTGGAAATAAGATAAGGAGTTCAGTCTTTTGGGAGGAACTCAGAGTAGAGCTGCTAATCCTCCACATGGAAAGGAGCCAGCTGAGGTGGTTCAGGCATCTGACAAGGATGCCTCTTGGGTGCCTCCTGGGTGAGCTGTTCTAGGAATGTCCTACTGGGAGGAGGCCCTGAGATAGACATAGGACATACTGCATAAATTACATCTCTCGTGAAAGCCTGGGAATGCCCCAGTGTTCCCCCCGGGTGAGCTGGAGGAGGTTTCTGGGGAGAGGGAGGTCTGGGCTTAGGCTTAGGCTGCTGACCCCATGACTGGCCCCAGATAAGTGGAAGAAAACGGATGGATGGATAGAATTTTCCCATTTGGTAGTTCTAGAACTCTCTAGATTGAGTTTGTGGTACTTATGGCCCCCAAAAAGTACCTGTAAAAGTTCCACCAGGAAAACCAGGTTGAAGTCTCTTGAAGACTGATTGTTTTTGTTCAGGTGGAAGAGTACTACAGAAGTCTCAGACATCCCTTTATCTGGAAGCAGCAGTTGGGATGGGTGACGAGCTCCCCGGCTGATGTGGGTACAGGTCTGAGGATCAGTGTCCTCATCAAACTGCAGCACCTTCCCAGACATAAACGCGTTAAAGATGTCCTGAAAAGACTGAGGATCAACATGGACAAAACAGGTAAACAAAAGATCTGCAGCTGATATTTCATGGCTGATATTTTGGATTAAATATGATCCATGGTGTGAGGCTTCATTTATCAACCATTTATTACAGCAGTTCCATGTATAAACTGTGCATAATGTTTCAGCACATGATGTGACTCTCACAAACAAGATAACATAGATGAGTGTGTGTACATTTAGAACACTGAATTCATAGTTTTGGATCTATCCTGTATCCTGGATATTTAGAGCTGCACTCCAATACTGCCATTTTAATTCACCAGTGCAGAATTTAACGTGAAGTTACTTTTGGGTGAGTAGAGCAGCTTCCAGTGTTTCAGGTTTTTAATTATATTTCTGCACAGAGATCAGTCCATAATACAGTTTTTCTAAATTTTCTTCTAGGTAAACACAATTTACAGATCTCCTTTAACATTTTTAACAGAACTCTAAATACATTCTCACTAAAACACAGTAATTCACTTGTCAGGCACTACAAGCAGAAGTTAAACAAAACTACAGCACAGATCTAATTTCTTAAAGCTACAATAAAGTGCTCATAAAGTAATTTAACTGAGACAAGCCTGTTCAGAGTGTACAGACTGCAAGGGTGATTTGAAAGTTCACACCAGCAGTTGATGAAAACACTCTGAGAGGCAGAGCAGGAAGATGAAGCAGAGCAAGATCCAGAAACTTTCATGAGATTTACTCATGAAACGGTCTCCTTTCAAATTTTTCCTCATCTAACATAATGCTTACCTGATTTTAACTTCTTATAATTATGTTAGATGAGAAAATATGACATATAGAAACATATAAAACATATTAAAAAAAAGTATAATTTATTTATATAGCACTTTTCACCGATAAAAATCACAAAATGATTGACAATAAAATAAATGGATAACATATCATAACAATATAAAGCAATAGAATACACAGCATTCTGCACAGTCTGAAGGCAATCCAAACTAGTAAAAATACCATTACAATAATCTAAATGAGAAGAGATAAAAGCATGAATAATTATCTCAAGTTCAGCCTTTGACACCAGTAATATGAGTTTTGTAATATTCCTTAAAGGATAAAAACAATTTCGAACCAGCTGTTTGGACTGATGCTCAAGGGACATTGAACTGTCAAAAATGACACCTAAATTTCTGGGGCTTGATCGAATAAAAGAGCCTAAGACGTTTAGTCCCAAGAATGTTCTTAATGAGAAGTCCATCCTTGAGAGAGTATATGGTGTCAGAGACATTACTTGGTTCTGAGATGAGTGGTCTGAGGGGGGTCTGCAGTCCAGATTAATTGTCAATCCCTTGAGCTGTAAGGATGTGCTGAGGGAGGGCGAGCAGGCAGTCCACTTCTTGCAGCAGGTTGAAAAATGCAATCTAGGAGGACAAGAAGCAAGATGTAAGCACACTAATACAGGTTGCATGGAAGGCATGCCAAACTGAACCTAATTACCACTCTAAGGAGGCAGATAATCTGGCAGAGACTGGTTGGTTGAGCTGGTCCTGAAATACCACAGCTGATGAGACTTAGAGTACAGGTGCCCAACTGAGTGGAAGAATCCAGGCTCCACCTAGATGGGTGGAGATCCACTCAACCTGCTGATTCAAGGTGACAGGGAGGCTAGCAGGCAGCAGACCATGACACCTATGGTTGTATCATTTGCTGTCAGAGCATTAAATGTTTTGTTTACTGTTACATATACATAAAAAAAATGCATCTGGTATTTTTTCTAAAAGTCAGAAGGTAACAGCACAGGGTTTAAACTTTTTAAACCTTTTAATTTCCCAGAATCCCCGGAACTGTATAACATAAACAACATGGCGACCTTTGGACTGACTGAGGTGCAACTGACCCAGCAGGTGGTGGATGGGGTTAAGCTACTCATCATCATGGAGAAGAAGCTGGAGGGAAACCTAAATATAGATGAGCTTGTTCCTGCACAGAAGTAGCTCCCAGTAGGATGACAAGTGGCTGAAGGAGAACAGATTCAATGGAAGCGTGCAACTTGGTCCATTATACAGCAGATAATGAAAGTGAAGTGGGACAAAACAAAGTGTTTGAAAATAAATGTACCTTTTTTTCCTTTGAATTACTATAGCTCACTGTGCCGCGTGTGCCAAGAGTTCTACCTGACTGCTGTGGTTTAGAGGGAGTGGAGACAAAAAGCACAGCTTTCCATTTACTAGTCAATGTACTATTTTATCAAATCAATTACATTTCATTATATAACACCAAATCACAACATCAGTCGCCTCAAGGCGCTTTATATTGTAAGGTAAAGACCCTACAATAATACAGAGAAAACCCAACAATGAGATGAACCCCTATGAGCAAGCACTTGACAACAGTGGGAAGGAAAAACTTCCTTTTAACAGGAAGAAACCTCCATCAGAAGCTGGCTCAGGGAGGGGCAGTCATCTGCTGCAACCGGTTAGGGGTGGGGGAGGGAGACAGGACAAAATACATGCTGTGGAAGCATGCCAGAGATTAATAATAGCTAATGATTAAATGCAGTGTGGGGTATAAACAGAGTGAAAAGAGGTGAATGAAGAAGAAACAATGCATCATGGGAACCCCCCAGCAGCCTAGGCATATAGCAGCATAACTCAGGAAGGGTTCAGGATCCCCTGATCCAGCCCTAACTATAAGCTTTATCATAAAGAAAAGTTTTAAGCATAATCTTAAGGGTGTCTGTCTCCTGAATCCAAACTGGGAGCTGGTTCCACAGAAGAGGGGCCTGAAAGCTGAAGGCTCTGCCTCCCATTCTACTCTTAAGTATCCTAGGAAGTAAGCCAGCAGTCTGAGAGCGAAGCACTCAATAATCCTGAGTTATGGTCATGGATAGCAAGTAACAAAATTAGATCAGATGCAAATGATCACAAAATGAGCCACACTCAAAATATTTTCATGTGCTTTTATTTAAAAGTAATTTTATCATGGCTACACTGGACTTCTGCTACTTTCCTGTTGGTGATGAGTCTGACAATCGGGGCCAGTCATCTGGTATATGTTACGATCTGAAAGCTGAGGTGAAGGCTAGTTTCAAGTAACAGGTTCAGATTTACTGTCTTTTACCATATGGCATGATGACAGTGTCACATTCAGACTCTACACTTGTCTCATCCTTGCCAGAAAAGGACATGACATTAGTTTGTACCCTTCCTGGGCATACAATACAAAGTGTTCTCAAGTTTGAGTCAGGATACAGAGCCATTGCAATGAACCCTCATCCACTGTAGAGGCAAGTAAATGGTAAATTAACTGGTACTTTCAAGCCTCTTTCTATTGTGCACTCAAAGCGCTTTCAAGAACTCAGAGTTAGTTTTTGGCAAAAGATTATTCAAAAGGGGAGGAAGACTAAAAAAATTGCTCCATTCTTCCAAAGGCAAATGCTTTGCTCTAGCAACAAACAGCAAAAAACCAGGCTTGAAGGTCAATGTTATCATCTAGCCTGCAGAAGCCTGTTTTGTTCTTTAAAGGATGTGAACAAATCCAAATTAAAGACCCAAAACAACAATGAATGAATATATGGAAGTACTTTGAGTGCACAGGAAATCCTCTGCAGCAGAGCTTCATTGGTACAGACTGCATTGGTAAATGGTAAATGGACTGGTTCTTATATATTAGAACCAGTAACATTTGTTATGCTCAGCCTTTAGCTGATTTCACAGTTTACCTTCAGCTTTTCCCTGTCTCCTTAATTCGCACCACATTCAGTCTGAACTCATCTTTGGCTGCTTGTCACTGGTTTACTAATATTAATAGTCTCCTGGTGACTAAGCTCACAAGCTGCCTTTCTAGCAACATCGGTGGAGACAAAACTTGAGAGAAACCAGCAGAACCCAATGAGAACATGATTACTGTATGTTTAAGAAAGACATACACAGCTCGTTGCTCTATTCCTGTACGTTGCACGTGCTGGACAGTCACACAGGCAGAGCAGCAGGAATTACTCAGTCTGAAATAAGAAGCTGCAACATTATCAGAACTTCAAAATTCCAGATTACATGCAGTTTAGTTTGATCATTTCAGGTTGATCTCCTTCATTATGTCTGCTGGCTCCATGGAAGATATGGTCTTCATGCTCCACGTGAAGTGCAGGGGGGCTTAGCCTCCTGACCCTCCTCTTTGGGCTCACCTGATAGACTCCTTTTCTTTTTCACCCATTCTGCTGGACTGAGTTAGTGTGATAGGGATCACTGTCCTGTAGCATGTCCCGGTTTGAGCTGAGCTTTGACTGTCAGCCAGATGGCCTCACATTTGAGTCTAGAATACTTTGTTCAGGAGTTCATGGTCATGTCTAGGTCAGGATGATATCGACCATATTGGCACCAAAGGAGTGAGGACCCCAAATGCAGGACGCAAAGGCAAACAAACTTAAAGTCAAAGTGTGTGTGTGTGTGTGTGTGTGTGTGTGTGTGTGTGTCTATGTGTGTGTGTGGGTGGAGGGGGGACAGAGAAGCTGACAAAGGACCAGCGGAGACTGAGACCATATATACACAGGCTGGCAGAAGCAAATAAAATCCTGGGACTTTGTTCCCTCCTGGGTCCTCACTCTTTGCGGTCAGTTTTCTTTCAGGTGCAAATATATTTGTCCCTCTAGTTTTTCCACTTCTTTGTTCATTCCACGACGTCCATTTCGATAGTTTCAGCAATCTCCTTCCAGGAATTTGTTGACATCTGTGAGTCCTTATATTGATGATGTCATTATTATTCCTTATCTTGAGACAATGATTGTTATTCTCTCACTGAGAAAATAGTGGGAAATGCACAGGAGGAATCGGCAACGCTGAATGGGCCAATCACAATCCTTGTGGGCTGCGTTGACCCAACGTGTAGTTACATTTCTCGAGAGGCACATGTCAGGTTACTGCAGAGGGGTTTAGGTTAGTGTCAGTGGGCTTATTGTTGATCTGTGTGTTTTTATAATCAGTGTGTTGTGTGTTGCCTTTTGGTTCTTTGGAAAACATGATCAGTTTTCCCCCTTTGGTTGCTGTAATGTTTGCAGTGTAAGGTTGGTTATGCAGATTATTGTTTGTTGTTTTTGTTTTTATCTGCTAGTGTCCTTTATGAAATTGGATCTAATTTCTGAGTCAAATGTCTGCATGGACAGAACATTGACAGCTGGCTGTATATTTTTAAAAACAACTTACAACAGCAGAGACTCACAGTGTTTGCTGAGCTGAGCTTTAATCAGGAAGCTTTACAGAAGTACACAATTCATAATCACTACACTCACTCCACATACAGTCCAGTGTTTAACTTCCTTTTTTAATATACTTTTCAATATATCTTATGTTCACAAAAGCTGACACAATCATACACACTAACAATGGACTGGATTTACCAGAGTACCTGATGGAGCCATGATTTCAGAAGCACATGGGAATCTTATGCACAGCGTGACAGGATACATTATTTAGTCTGCAGGGATGCAAACTCACATTTTAAGAGTTTTGGTCATTTCTGTAAATCACGACTGCAGGAAAATGATGTAAAGCACAGAATTAATTTTCTTCTTTTCTTCTCTTCACCTCATATTCTTTTCCCTCTCCGGTTACTGATTCATCCTTGTCATTATTCCTCCACTCACACTTGCCCCTGTGTTCTGTTACTCTTCTGCCTCTTTCTCTTACTCTGTGTCTCCCCACTTTCCTGCCCCTCTGACCTCTAATGTTTTCACCGCTGAACGTGACATTTTGCTGCTCCCACCGCCCGTTTTTTTGCTGTCAGGTTTCAACCCATCTGAAAAACAAGTATGTGTAACACCTCCATTGTTATAGCAGTTAACGCACCGCACTTCACGCTCGGGGTAGCATCGGAATATGTTCTTAAGACTGACTGAGCTCGCAAGCCTGTTGAGTGAGTCACACAGTTCGTTGTCAGGTGTGTCCTTACCACCACAACGTTTAAACACATCTGAAAACACAACAGCATAATTATTCCATTTCTTAATCTGTTTTATTTTCTCGAGAATATTCCGACTATTTGTTGGGTTGGTACATATGCTGTCACATGAGGAGGCGCGGATGTAGAAAATCATCAGATCATTTTTCGATTGTTGGTCCTTTGGTGCCAAAGCGTCGATGTGCTGCAGGGTTCGGTACTCTGCGTGATCAGCTCTACCTTCCTGAATTTCATCCTTACCGCACCATTTTTCAATATCAGCCCAAGTCATTACCTTCTGTCTACGACATGGCCTCAGAACATCAATCCACTGCACACGCTCATTAGGACACTGTTTTAGAACATTGGGCCATCTCAGAACCGTGGCTGCCACCACTTTTTTACCCTTGTACACGTCACAATTTAGAATTGTATTTCTCACTTTTCCACCAGAATCAGGGACTTTACTCATGTCATACATGTGGTTTTTGTTGTTGTATGGGACGCTCACAGCCACGCTGAACATGGGGGGAATGCTGTCAAAGGAAACAGAAACAAGAACATTTTGTTCATAATGTGCAGATTGAAGTTTTCACTGATTCAGTCACATATTGCTCAGGAAATCAGGAGATGTTTTCAAAATCGATTTACTTTAGATCATTTGAATATTTTGTTTAATTGCAAAATGCTCACAGTGTCTAATAATGCAGCTTTGTCAGATACCACATGCATCTCACCGTTACACACAAGGTGTCTTTTTGTGTATGTATGTCTATGGTCCTATGCAGCAATAATTAATACTTGTTCTAGAGACCTATAAAGTCTGAGGGCTGAGATTGAAGGCTGTGTATCACTAAGGCCCAGTGTGTCACTACTGCCACACCTAGTGATGTTCAGTACCACAGATTTCCTTTCCGTTCCAATACCGAGTAAAATTCAAGCTGGTATCAGCGATACCGATCCGATACCGATACTTTGTGCAAAAATCTTAAATGAAATAAAATCACAGGGCAAAACAAACGATAGCTCTTGTTTAGATTGAACTATATATGCAGTCCCTCCAAATAGCCTACAATACCGGACTACAAACACTTGATATTATAACACTGGGTGACTCAAATTAAAATTGCCAATAAAACATTTTAATAAATAAATGCCACAAAAATTGCATGTTTGTCGATATACCTATATTTTAAAATGAGCATTTAACAATTAACACAAAGTAGACTGATAATAAATATTAGATATATTTTATTGATAAAATGTTATTTTTTTTATTCATCTTTTCTAGTATATATTTTTTATATTTCACCATAGGAGTTTTTTTTAATCACAATTGCTCTGTATTATGTAATGACACCTATGTAAGCCACTTTCAATTATCTTACACTTTAGGAAAGCTTACTTGAATAAATCTCAGCTTTTTTACCTCTGTGAGATTATCTGACGTAGGCATGTTACAAATATTACTCCAAGCTGAAATCATGCAGCTATGTGCTGGAGCATGTGTTTATTTCTTTACTTATACTATCTTAACTAATCTGTCCAACTCAAACAGCAACCGTGCTTCTCGCCCCTTAAAGCTCTACATTTCCTTTCTCTGTACCAGGATAGTGCCTGCCTGCAACACCAAAGGACTCCGCCAGAGACGTCTGTCTTGCCCTAACAGCAGCAGCACCTGACATCTGGCTCTTCACCTCGGTCCGCATCATCATGTATGCCTCGTATTCAGTATTGTGGTGTAGTCTAAAGTGTTTAATGAGGATTGTTGTGTTGCCACAGCTTCTCACTGTTTTCCCACAAACAGATGGCGTCTTGGCATTGTGCCTATTAGTGGTAGGTGTTTTGACACTGTACCGTCACGTGACATGTAACATATTTTACTTGGGAAAAAAAAAAGGAATTTGCTTTAAATGTTTTATAACTTTGTGGAGTGATAATTTTGCAGAGCTTGTTTATTTAAGAAAAAATCCAGAAAATGAGTGAACGAAGGGATATTTTTTATTACATTTTGTATTATACTTTCTGAACACTCTACCTGAGTAGTTTTAATTTGTTCTTAAATGATCATTTTGTACCCTTTATTTAAGAAAAAATTCAGACATCACAATGTATGGGGAAAATTGTTTTGTTACTGTTCTGTTTCAGAACAAAAACTTTTATTTTGATAAAGTATTTTCTATTTACCTATAAACTTTGCCCAATTCTATCCTGAGTTTTAACTAATTAATGATCCAAATGAAAAAATCACAAAACACTTAAACTTCATGAAAATTCTTCATAGTTAATAAGTAATGGTATCAGTATCGGTGATACTGGCCCTGTATTTACTTGGTATCGGATCGATACCAAATCTTGCAGTATCACACATTATTAGTGTCTTTGTTTGAGTGAGTGAGTGAGCAGCAGCACGCTGTGTGTGGGCATTACCTCCTTATGCATTACACACTTACCAGGCGGAAGAAAAAGTAGTTCCCATCAATCCTGTCTCATTTAGGCAAAATCTCAATAATTTAGTTACTTTCTAATGTGTTCTTGTTAAAATACATTATCTCAAATGACTGAAGTATTGAAAGTATCGATACTTGGATTTGAGAATCGATTTTAAAGCATAAAGGTTTGGTATCGGAAGTGTTGATATTTCAGTATCAATTCATTAGCCACAGCACACCGTGTGCATATCAGAAACACACCAGATGTTCTGACAGAACTGGATTATTTGACACTCTGAGAATGAGAACTTGAAAATCCAGTTATGAATGGTAACATATAACATATATAATGATGAATTTGTTCTTTCAGTCTCTGGTTCTACATGAATTTATCTGTTTCTGGCACTTTGTTACTCACCTTTTGGCTTCTGAGTAATTAGGTGTGTATCTGCCAAAGAAAAAAAACAGATTCTGATTTTGATTTAAAGATTTAATTTTGGAAAATAGATGAAAGCACAACACCGTTGGCAGCATGTTGGATTATATGACAGAACAGAAGTTCAGGAAGGGACAGAATTAAAAGGAGGAGCTGATCTTTGTTAGGCTCCAGTGTAAAATCTCACTGTGTATGAACAGACTTTATCTGAGGTGAAAGATCAGCTGCTCTTCACACTGCTCTAGTTCTCTGAACATATGAAAAGTAATGATAAAAGGAAACTGGATTTTGTTTTTAAAATGATATTCCAAAGAAAGCTCACTCACCTGTTCAGAATTTCTTGTACAATTGGTGCAAGTTGGTTTTGGTCCAGAGCAGTCAGACCATTTCTAACAGTCATGAAAAAAGCCGCCGCTACAGACATCCAGCAGAGAGCAGCCATCTGAGTGGGTTTAACAAAAATACCAATAAGAAGTCTGAACGTGTTACAGTATATGTACACTGTTCACTAAACCGGACCCTAATTCCCTCAGGTTATCAGCTCTGTTTCGGACACTTCTGGTTTGTCTGCCTTTAGCACCAACTCAGAACTGAACAGTGTCAACAGAGAGCACAAAGGATTTCCTGTCTCACTTTGAAGTGGAGGATGTCGGGCCTGAATGGCTCAAGCCTATAGACTAAACTTCTTTCATCGGGGATCTTCACTGGATTTTTCTTTTAGTCTAGAAATGCACAATAAAACTGTCTGCCTGGTTTCTACTTTCACTGATTTTAAAGATGGACAATTTAAATTCCAGATCATGATTATTGAGACCTTGCTTTGAGATGGTGAACAGAAAATCCAGGTTTCTCTGCCCAGTTTATCCTAAGCTGTAATCTAAATTTAGCCCAGTAAAAATGTTGTTACTTGCTGTGGTGGAGAAAGTCTAACCGATGCTGGGTGCTCTGTTTCCTCTCGGTATGAGATGCTGCTGCAGTGGCTGCAGTCAGAAGGAGGAGACCTTTTTATAGAGAGCAGGCTGATGATGGTCAAACCCTCTAAGTGGCTTCATGCCCTTATTTGAACATGTCTTTAATGCTGAGTGTAGGAGGAAGAGGCGCTCCAAATGTCTCAGAGGTGTTTACCTGGCGTGAGCTGTAGCTACAGCATATGAGTCACATCATCTTCGTCTACATAAAACCATCCAACGCACCGTCGTGCTGAATGAATGGGGATATTTGTGGGGAGAGAATGTAGCAAGAAAACATTTTATCATTGCCAACATCACACTGCTGTGCATTTGTAGAGCAGTCACTAGTAGCTATTCTCTGTGTCTGTATCTTTTTGATATGAATATTGCCTGCTGTGCCCAACAATTTATTAAGATGATGACAGGAAACCAGAACAGTTGTCAGAATCATCATTTCTAACTTGGGTTGCAGTTGGACTGGAACTTCTCCTGGCCGACTGGGACAAAATATCGAGTCTTTAGAATGACTCGTTGTTTTGTCTTATTTCAAGAAATCTCACCAAGTGTAACTATCTTACTGCACTTACTCACTTACTTTGGAAAGATTCAGACTATAATCAGGTGTAAACATCTAGATTTTAGACAACGAGTGTGTTGCTTAGTATATCACTCTCAAAACAAGATCAAAAATAATTTTTGACTGCGTATGAGATTGTGAGATTTAGATAGTCAATTTTTGCAGTGTGGGCAAAAAAAAGAAGGATGCACTCTCAACAGGTCAGCGTGATAACAAACACCGTCACAGCCACACTAACAGTCAATCACAAGGGACCCTAAAAAGCATGTTGTTGCACTGAGGGAGGAAATTGGACTAACATTAACCGGACAAAATGGCACTGAAGGCAGCCTAGGATAACAGGGGCATGAAACTTCATTAGGATACCAGGGGCATGAAGGTTGCCTGGCCCTTGAGTTTGCACAGCTTTTAACCTTAATACAACTGAACACTTCCACCGCAACAATCACCCTGCTCTGACTTATTTGTCTTAAAATAAGAGCAGAGGTTACTGAAAGCTAACAGAAAGCAGATGATTAAAGCAGTCAGACAAAAAGCAGAAGGGACTTCGTGCTACAGAGGTTGATGTTTAGCAGCTGCAGTCTGGACCTCATTTATGTGAGCTGTAACTTGCTTAGTCATTAACAGATGAAGATAAGGTGATGACCAGTTCCTCTTTTTGTTTTGCCTCCCACTTTAATCACTTTATGAAATACAGAAAAACAAAGAACCTTTCACATACTGCAGAGTGCTTAACAAATTCATAAAGGCTTCATAAAGGCAAGAAAATACAAATAATTTACAAATCTGTCGAAAAATTGTTTTAAATTAAGAGTTATATTGATATTTATTTGGCAAACAACAAACTGTATTCATATTTTTATACACAAATTTGAGCCAGCAGACTGGACTTCAGTGAGATGTCGGAAATAAATCAGTAACATAATAACATTCAACCACAAGAACTGTTTTACTATTCAGGAAGTGTAACTGTAAGCATTTTAATCAAGAAATAATAATAATGTGTTTTATTATTTTTTTCTGGTTTTTGTAAAACAGAAAATTTCTTTTAGCATTTAGCATATTTTAGCATTAAAAATATTTTGATGAAACAGCTTGCACATACTGGCAGACTGAACATTACAGAAACATAAAAATGATTTTGCTATTTGCACTTCTGCTTATTTAGGGCAGCTGTGGCATAAACCTCACGCTGTGTGGGGGTCTAATAAAGTTGTTAAGCTCTGTTCTTATGGCTCAGAGACCTGACAAATGACTCCACACTCAGTAAAACATTTCAGGGTCACCTCTTAACACCAGACTGGCTGTGAGAGAAGCAGAAGGACGACTATAATGCTAGCCGGTGCCTGTCCAACTAACAAAAGAACACAACCTAAACAGAAGGATGAAAACAAGGAAGTAAAGCAAAGAGCAACATGAAAGCTGCAGCATTATTGCAGCACAGGCCAGAGGAGCAGGATTAGCTCTGCTAACCAGCTGAGCCTTAAAGTCATGATGAGACATGGCATCTTCTGTTCCAGGGAGGAGGTGGTGTCATGGTCTGTGGGTGTTGTTGGGCTATTAACCCCGACCTGTGATTACTGCTGTAAGCTGAGTTCTGTTATTTCTGTTGTTCTCACATGTTATAATTCAGCTCCCTGTCTCTGAGTTCAATGCTTTGTCCCTGGTTTCCTTTCCAGTCTCTGTACCGCACCATCTACAGGCCGAAACTGCCAGAAGTAATTCTTAAAGAGGGATCCAAATATCACTTAGTTGGCAGTCCTGCACTGGGAGCTTTTAGTGTGTGAACTCAGTTGTTCTGAAACATTTATTCTGCTACAGTATGTGAAGCTGTTTATTTTGCAGCTCACACTGAAGGTTTAACATTTCATTGTGACTTGCATAGTGGCTGTAAATATTTGACCACACAGCAGGAACAACAGTTCCCCTCACAGCAGACGTTTTGAAAATTGACCGAAACACTATACATTTCACAAGAGACCATAGTCCAAGTCATTTTTTAATGAAAGTTTTTTTTTTTAGCCTAATTCATCATATTTTCAATGTTTGGTTCAGCAATATCCAGGAGGAATTATTGTAGGGTCCTTACCTTAGTGCCTTGAGGCAACTGTTTGTTGTGATTTGGCGCTATAGAAATAAAATAAAATAAAATAAAATAAAATAAAATAAAATAAAATAAAATAAAATAAAATAAAATAAAATTGAATTGAATTGAAAAAAACACAGTAAAACAATCTTATGAAATTTATTTATTGACTGATTTGTTATTATATTTGGTGTAGAAAATTGTTAAAATTGTGCCAACTCTATTATTTTCTCTTCAGTTTTGACTTCTTTTTCATTTCTTTTGTATTTGTCTTATTTGTAAGCAACAGTGTTATGTTGCTTAGTGCATAACTCACTCCTTTATTGGATCTACTGGTTTTTGTGCCACTAATTTGCACTGTTTATGAAAGAATGCTGGTTATTGTTGAAATTAGCTAGCTGGGTCTTGGTATATAAATTAGCACATTGTGAGTAGCTCACCCTGGTGATTGTGGCATCATGCTAATTTGTCCCACTGTGCAAATCTGCCCCAATAAATATCCCCTCTGGATGGGGAGAACTTTCGTCCAGTAACTTCTTTCCTCTTCCTTAGTTAGGATTTGTATCCAAGTTTTTAACAGGAGCTGGGCTTCTAAGTATTTATTTACTGAGGTCAGAGGTAAAGCTGAGCCCTTAGTTTGTGGAAAACAGTTGCTCTGTTTTAAATATTACAGTTTGAATTTCCATTATGAGACTGAACATGCAGAGAAACACAAGAACTTGATTGATGCAGAGTGAGAAAAGATACCTTAACCTTTGCTAGCAAAGTTGCAAAAGCAACACGGACTTTTCACCAAGTGTTACACACCCAGGGAGTTGGCATCAGCTTTGCAATTTTCCACAAAAATCACAAAAACATTCTCTGATGGGAGTCTCTGACCCTTCTCTCCCTCAGTTTTTTAATCCAATTTGCAATCCAAGTTGTTTTTTATATAAAAAATCTTAGAAAAAGTTGTAGTCAAACAGCTAAATGTTATTTAACTAAATATAACATACTCGATAAGTTTCAGTCTGGGATTTGTAACCTGCACTCCACTGAAACTGCTCTTCTTAGACTGTCTAACAATATTTTAATGAAAAGAGATGCAGGTGAATACACTGTTTTTGTACTCCTGGACTTAACGTCAGCGTTTGACACAGCAGATCACATTTTAATTGACAGGTTTAGGACATGGGTGGGCATCTCTTGTCAACCTTAGATTGGTTTTCATCTTACTTCTCAGACAGAAGTTTCTCAGTTGCTGCTGATAGTTTTGCATCCTCATCTGTTGCTTTGTCCTGTGGTGTTCCCCAAGGTTCTGTCTTGGGACCTATTTTGTTTACTCTGTATTTATTACCTGTCAGAGACATTTTGGGCAAGTTTCAAGAGGTCTCCTATCATTGTTATGCTGATGATATTCAGCTGTATATGTCCTTTTCTCCACAGAATGTTAAATAACTATCTATTCTTCAAAACTGTGATGAGGCTATAAAAAACTGGATGGCTGCTAACTACCTTTCACTTCATACTGGGAAAACTGAAGTTCTTGTTTGCATCCCTGATAGCTTTGTTCCCACTGTGATAAATAACCTTGGTTCAGTCAAATGTCTGAAATTTAGTTGTTACATTTGACCAAGCTCTTAGTTTTGATAAACATGTTAATAGCCTGGTGCAATCCTGCTTTGTTCATTTACGAAATAGTGCCCACCTCAGTCAAATGGTGTCCAAATCTGAAGTGGAAATTATTATTCATGCTTTTGTCTCCTCTCAACTGGACTACTGTAATTCTCTGTACATTGTTCTCAGTAAATCATCTTTGGATCACCTGCAGTTGGTCCAAAATGCCACTGCATTAGATCTCCTAAGTGGTCTCATGTGACACCTATCTTGTCATCTCTGCACTGGCTCCCCATAAAGTTCAGATTCCAGTTAAAGATCTTGGTGATCACTTTCAGAGCTCTGCATGGTCAAATGCCTGCATACATTAGCGAGCTCTTACACCCATATATAATGCACAGATCACTAAGGTCTTCTGTTTGTGGTTCTTCGCTTTAGACTAAGAACTAAATGAGATCGTGCATTCGAGGTTGCAGCTCCTTAACTGTGAAATGCACTAGCCTCACACCTGAGATCTGCAAGCTCTGTTGAATATTTTAACTGGTGGTTTGTGTGTGTGTGTGTTTACTGTGTATCACTGTTTTCCTTTGAATGTTGTGAAGCACTTTATGATTTTTTTATCTAGAAAGGTGCTATACAAATACATTTTACTTACTTACTTACTTTATTAGTGGACTCTGTGGGACAAATATGACCTGAGAAAAAAGGAGAACTGCAACAAAACAGATGGAGGACACTGTGGAAATCTGAAGATACAGCTGAAAAACAAAAGTGGACAATTTTGAACCTGACCAAACGCAGGCCAGGACCAAACCTCAAAAGTAGAAAAGCATAATTTTATTTATTGATTTATTTTTACTTTTAATATAATTTTGACATTTTTACTGGCAAAGACATCCATGGAACCTGGCACACTACACCAAAGTAAGTAAAAGATCAATCATGAAATGAATGCTAGGAGAGTCTCAGGATTACATTCAATGACTGCTGAAATATTGCAGCAATGAGCACATTTCAACCACATCCCCAGGTTGAAATGTGCTTCAGTGGCCATTGTTTGTCTTTGTTTGGGATTAATAGGAACCAGTAAATATAAAACCTAAGCATCATCTTTGAACAGTCATGAATTTGTTACATCATTGCTAAGACTTTTCTCTGTGTGTCTTTATACTGAGACAAAGGGTTGATTTCACAGCAGAACAGTAAATTCTGTGAATTAGCCTTCATACATGTTGGGTTTCAGGTTCACTTTAATCACTGAGTGAAATGTGCGCTGTACAGTATTTCCACTTTTGTGTACTCATTCAATCAGTACAGTACATTCAATCACCGGATCTGCTGCAGCTTTAAGTTCAGTTTCTAAGGAAACACTAGCCTCCACCTATCGAGATGCCCAGCCAATGAGAGCCGAGGGTCGGAGCAGCAGTATTAGCATGCAGCCTCTATAGAGAATAGCAGCTCCGGAGGTAGCGGCATATTGGGTGCTATAAAGTAACGAGGAAACAGGATGCCTGAACCCGCCAAGTCTGCGCCCAAGAAGGGCTCCAAGAAAGCGGTGACGAAGACCGCTGGAAAGGGAGGCAAGAAGAAGAGGAAGACCAGGAAAGAGAGCTACGCTATCTACGTGTACAAGGTGCTGAAGCAGGTCCATCCCGACACCGGCATCTCGTCGAAGGCCATGAGCATCATGAACTCGTTTGTTAACGACATCTTCGAGCGCATCGCTTCAGAGGCCTCCCGCCTTGCTCACTACAACAAGCGCTCCACCATCACCTCCAGGGAGATCCAGACTGCCGTGCGCCTTCTGCTTCCCGGGGAGCTGGCTAAGCACGCTGTCTCCGAGGGCACCAAGGCCGTCACCAAATATACCAGCTCCAAGTAACTGCTCTGCTCACAACCCGCAACACAACGGCTCTTTTAAGAGCCACGCACTGCACAACAAGAGCTCATTCCGTGTCTTTGCGTTAAGTTTCGAAAACGTCTTTATTTACTAAACGCAACATTAGTCATTCCCATCACTATTGATAGACTGTGGTGAGTGTCCAAAGTAAAGCTGATAATGCTGCGGGAGCTTAAGAACCAAGCCTGTGGCCTGCAGGGGGCTGAATCTGCTGCAGCAGCACCTCAGTCTCTGGCATCAGCTGTCGTTCTCCACCACTGTGGATGAGATGGTGCAGAAGTAAATCAGTAACACTTATAGCCTCAAATTTAGATTTATGGCATATATGTCATCACATTGCCTGGCAGCTGCCTGACTAAAGTGACATTTTTACAGTAGAGCAGGACATGGGACATGTATTTTACTGCTACTAGTCCGCTACAGCTTTTTTTCATATGGCTCCTTTATAAACTACCAACAGCACTGACTTTACAACAGTTTTATCAATATCGTTATACAGTGGGGGATAGTAAATATCTGATACACTGATTTTGCAAGTTTTCTCCACCTCCAAAGAATGGAGATGTGTACCTATGATAGAAATTAGAATTCAGCTGAGAATCTAAAAAAAAAAAAATCCAGAAAATCACATTGTCTGATCTTTGAACAATTAATCTTTATTAGTATTTGATACAATAGAAAAACAAAACTTATTTGGTACAGGAACCTTTGTCTGCAGTCACAGAGGTCAGACGTTTCCTATAGTTCTTGTTTACACACACTGCAGCAAGAGTTTTGCCCACTCCTCCACACTCCATCTTTCAGGTTTCTGGGTGGTCGCTGGGCAACAGTTTCAGCTCCCTCCAAAGATTTTTTTTTTTTTATTGCATTCAGGTCTGGAGACTGGCTCGGCCACTCCAGGACCTTATAATGCTTTTTTACAGAGCCATTCCTTAGTTGCCCTGGCTGTGTTTCTGGTCATTGTCATGCCGGAAGACCCAGCCACGACCCATCTTCAGTGCTATTATGGAGGGAAGGAGGTTTTTGGCCAAAATCTCACGATACATGACCCCATCCATCCATCCTCCCTTCAATACGGTGCAGTCATCCTGTACCCTTTGCAGAAAAGAACCCCCAAATGTCATGTTTCCACCCCCATGCTTCACGGTTGGGACGGTGTTCTCGGTGGTGTTCTCGGTGTTGTACTCTGTCTCCTTCCTCCAAACACGGTGAGTGGAGTTGATACCAAAAAGCTTTATTTTGGTCTCATCTGACCATATGACCTTGTCCCATGCCTCCTCTGGGTCATCCAGATGCTCATCGGTGAACCTCAGACAGGCCTGGACATTTGCTGGCATGAGCAGGGGGACCTTGCGTGCTGTGCAGGATTTTAATCCATGACAGCATAGTGCGTTACTAACGGTCATCTTTGAGACTGTGGGCCCAGCTCTCTTCAGGTCTTTGACCAGGGTCCCCCATGTAGTTCTGGGCTGATTCCTCACCTTTCCCATTATCATCCTTACCCCACAAGGTGAGATCTTGCATGGAGCCCCAGACCGAGGAAGACTGACAGTCATCTTGTGTTCCTTCCATTTTCTAATAATTGCACCAACAGTTGTTGCCTTCTCACCAAGCTGCTTGCCTATTGTCCTGTAGCCCATCCCAGCCTTGTGCAGGTCTACAATTTTGTCCCTGGTGTCCTTAGACAGCTCTTTGGTCTGGTGGAGAGGTTGGAGTGTGATTGAGTGGACAGGTGTCTTTTATACAGGTAACTAGTTCAAACAGGTGCAGTTAAAACAGGTAAATAGTGCTGAATAGGAGAGCTTCTTAAAGAAAAACTAACAGGTCTGTAAGAGCCAGAATTCTTGCTGGTTGGTAGGTGATCAAATACTTATTTCAGGCAATAAAATGCAAACTGATTATTTAAAAATCATACAATGTGATTGCGATCTTGCTGAGAGCTGTGCTCATGAGATAAAGGGCAGGAAGGATCAGAGTGTCTCAGTGCTGCACTGTGCTGCTCATATATCACAGATATACAGCACATCAGTGGTGTCAGCAGGTCAGTCACTCACACACACACACACACACACACTCACTCACTCACACAGAGCAGGTGGACAAAATCACCAAAATTAAATGTTTCCGAGTGTAAATGTAGCAGTGTGTTTATGATTGTTGTCAGTGTGAATCATCCAGCAGCAGCACACAGAGACAGACGCACACCAACCAAGCGAGGACCTCTGAGACAGCTGCACACAACTGGAGACCCTCATACAGTCTGCTGTGCGTCATTCCAGCTAGAGGTCAGCAGGTGGCGGTGATGCTGCCAAGGGACCCGAATAAACCCGCCCCTGTCTTCAATTACGTCCTCAGAACAGCCTGAAATAGCTGTGAGCCCCTACGTGAGGTTATTCGCTGATTTCTAACAGACCAGTAAAAATGAGTGGAAGAGGTGAGGGAGGCAACCTCTAAGTTCATCCTTGCCCTTTCTGTCTCTTGGTCTTTATTATGCCCCCTATTGTTCCTGCATCATATGCCTCTAAGTTTGGCAATTTATGGGTAAGACTGAAATACACCAGTGATGGAGAAGCACCTACGCGAGAGTATGTAGCGGAGGAGCTGCTCTTCCAGACCACGTGGGTTAATCCCCGTGACATTTATTCCTTGATTGCTTTGCCAAACAAGAGAGATTTTGAACTGTGTTTCTATCAAGAACCCCCCCTTCGACGCTTCCTGGAAATTGTATCTTCCAAAAGTGATAACTCAAAATGGAAAGTATGGACAACTGAATCATCACTACAAACTGATGTAACAACGTTGGTAGTCAAGTTCTGGACCGGCAGAATTCCAGACCAAGACATTGAAATGTATTTAAAAAGATACTGTGATATTCTACAACCTGCAGTTAAACCTGTGGATAAATTTGGACTTATGGTACGGGATAAGGAAGTTCAAAGTTCGGTTGAAGAAGGACAGTTCTGGACATTTTGTCCAGATACCAAACTCCATTTCTTTGGGCCCTTACAACGGCCGCATCATTTATCCCGGTCAAGTGGCTAGATGTTTTATTTGTCAAGCAACAGACCATCAAGTCAAGGAGTGCCCGACTATCAAATGCTGGAAGTGTGGGAGCTTGGGACATAAGGCCAAAACCTGCCAAAATGAGAGTGAATGCTCTCTGTGTGGCAATAAAGGACATTCTTTCTTTGGATGCCCCAAGTCATATACCAACATGACTAAAAAGACCCAGCAACTCACCACTGTCTCAATGGGGACAGCAGGACAGACATCTAACACCGGAGAGGACATCCAACTTCAAGCTGCAGCAGCACCAATAACAGCCCCAGCAGTGTCACAGCCAATGACTGAACCTGAAGGACTGCCTCATTTGGAGATTAAAGAGACTCCATATGAGGGACAGCAGCCTGCAGAGGATAATGGAGAACATCGAGCAACCGAGCCACAAATGCGTCGGACAACCCGAGGAAAGTCCAGAGGAGCAACTTGATGACAGCGGAGGACAAGGTACAGCACCTTTGTTTTTGGAGAATAGCTATGAAGATAATGAAGATGATGAAGTCACTACTATGAATGAGAGAGATGAAGAAAGTGCATCGGAGCAGTATGAAAGTGCCAGCGACAGTGAGAACACTGGAAATACATCTATTTCCTCCTTGGGAAGTACCACGATCTCACATGCTGCTGCCTTTGCTGTATCAGAATCCAGACGTATTTTCACTAATGTAAATCATCCTGCTATGGAAGAACAAGTAAATGATCTACACAGCATGAACAGGAAGAGGTCTTTTTCTTCCACTTCCTGCAGTAAAGTGAAACGGAAAGATAACAGGCACAGTCCCACGTAAGTAATTACTCCATCTCCTCTTTGGTCCTATATGGCCCTGTTTAAAATAGTGACTTGGAATGTTAGAGGTCTACAATCGGAGAGGCTGCGGAAAAGGAAAGTGGAGTTTTTGTTAGATATAGATTTTGACATCCTGTGCCTACAGGAATTAAGACTGAAAACTGACAAAGATGTAGCGGATGTAAGAAGTATGTGGGGACAAGGACATTCTGTGATTTCTATTGGGGAGGGCAGTGCTGATGGGGTGGGCATTTTCTTCAAGCACTCGGAGGTAAATATCATCAAAAGAAGAGACATTATCCCTGGGAGACTTCTCCTAGTGGACTGTTTTTACCATGGACAAAGGATCCGTATTGTTAATGTGTATACTGCCCCTGAGAGGACCAAGAAAATGGTTTTGTTTAAGAAATTGAAACAAACATTAGAGGTTGGATGTGATGTAATTTTATGTGGTGATTTTAATACTATAACTGAGGACAAAGATAGAATTGCTGCTACGCCTTTTAAAGCAACTCGTGAAGGAAATCTTTTAATCAAAGTTTGCTCTGATGCTTCCCTCAGAGACACTTACAGGATCTTAAATCCCCACAGGATACATTTCACCAGATTTGACACAGAAACCAAAACAAGAATAGACAGAATATATATCTCTTCTCAAATTCAAGTTTTGCATTATGAAACAATATTTTCTCATTGGTCAGACCACATGTTGGTCAAAGTCAGGATGATGTGTTGTTCCAATCATTTGAAAAAACTATTGGAAATTAAATACAAAATGTCTTACAGATACGGATTTGATAACAGAGTTGAAAATTGAAGTTCAAAAGATTTTACAGTTAAGAGTCTTGGTCAAATCAGAGTTGGAATTATGGGATTTATTAAAAACTAGATTGAAAGATCTTAAGTTTAAATGTCGCGAAATAAATCATGTTAAAAATTTAAAGTATAATGAATATGTTAACAAATATATAAAATTGAAATGTACAAAAACGAGAACTGAAGAAGAAGACATCAGATGAATGATCTGAAGAACGCTATAGATTTAATAAATAATGAACTACTATATGAATCTAAAAGTATACACATGTCATGGATGTGTGTGTGTGTGTGCGCGTGTGTGTGTGTGTGTGTGTGTGTGTGTGGGTGGGTCTAACAGCCATTAGTCAATTAAATATTAACAAATCTCCAGGCTCTGATGGCTGTTATAACTTCCTTCCTAGAATTTCTCCTGTCAATGAAGAGAAAGTTCTATAATCAAAAGGGGATTGATTACTTCAAGCAAAGATTTGACACTTTCATGTGAAGGTAGTTCTGAAAACATGGACACACAGCTCTCCCTAATAATTCTTCTTTTATATTTTTCTTCATAAAATATTTTACCTGTAAAATCCTTAA